>CAUYPK010005512.1:0-14084 GCA_963574355.1 Loris lydekkerianus | reverse complement strand
TCAGGGCACTCTACCCAAGGCAACAGCCCAAGGCTCCAGTGTGCCAAAACCATCTCACTCTGCCCCTAAGGATTAGGGCTGTGAGGCAGTTCAGTCCCCACCTTTAAGCTGCTCAGTCACTAGGTTACTTTGTCCCGCCCAATCCTTGCTCTGGGACCCTGAGGGCAGAGCTCGCCGGAGCAGGTTTTTTACACAATGGCTTTCAGTGAGCCCAGCTCAGTGGCTTATTTTGGGGCCCCGGACAATGCCCAAAGTTCTCCACACTTTTGCTCAAGCTCTCCCCAAGGCAGCTCAACTGAGTGCCAAGTCCAAGAACACCAAAAAAGTTCACCGGTAAGGCCTTTCCAGTTTGCAGACTCAGTGCTGCTTGTACTCACGGTTGCCGGCGTGATTAGGTTGATCAAACACACACTGTCACTTGCCAGTTTTCCACTGTTTTTGTCCTCCTCCTGGGGTCCAGAAGTCCCTTGCTGGCTCCCTGTATCCTCAAAGGGATGATCATAGGCAGATCCCACCGGCCAGAGATGTCTGGAGTCTTGTCTCCCCAGACTCGCAGTGCCTAGTTGCAGGGAAGCTGTTACTCAGCTGCCATCTTTAAAAGATTCAGTTTTAATCATTGATTATACTCTGCTTTTTCATTCTTATTTATTGTGTGTGACTTTTTTTTTTTTTTCAAAAAAATTGTGCACTGGTCCTGATGAAAGACTATGTCTTATGTATAGCTTTTTTTAGCATCTTGCACTGTGCACTGTTAAGTGTTCAATAAACATTTGTCAATTCAGTATATGCAATTGTCAACTACATTTGTATCCAATTCTTCTCCATTTAAATGTGTTAGGCACCAATAATCATCAAGCAAAGACAGAATTTTAGGATCAGAACTAATTCCTGAATACCATTGAGTCATGACATTGAATCTATCTCCTTGTTTAATTGGCTCTGGGGGCTTATATACTATTGAATTAATGTTTATGTATTTCAAATAAGGTAGATCTTTAATAGTCAACTTTTCGGTCTAGATGAGCCTCTCCTTATTTTTTAAATATCGATTGTGTGCCAAGTGTGTATGTGTGTCTCTCTGTACATACTCGAGAAAGATGAAAGATGGAGACAAAGTGAAAGGGGAGAGAAGTCCATGTCCACTGGGAGGCTCCAGGAATGTCCAGACTGTAGAGCTTGCCAGAATTTGTCTCGTGTAGACTCAGGCTCAGAATTAATGAGATAATTTTCCACCTAGGATTTACTGGCATTCAGACACTTGAGGGAATTTATGTTTAAGGCAATGAATTATCTGACCAAAGATGATTATCAGATTTATTACAAATATTATTCTACACAAACACTAGGAATTTAAGTGGAATATCACCCAGAGCTGGCTTTCTGCTGATTTGGAAAAAGACGGATAATGAGGACAATGTTAGTATTTATTTTAGCATGCTTATCATCAAAGCTTGCTGAGTGAGAGTTACGGAAAACTCTGTCCTAGAGCCTCCTCTATAAATTAGGAATTGTTCTGAGGTATTACTTTAGATCACTGAAGTCTATTGGTGGCAAGGTTGGTGGCAAGGTCATTTTAAGAAAAAAATGAAACGAATTTAAAAAGCAGTAGGGCACAGTTCAAAGATCATGGACTAGAAGTAGATCTAATCACTGGGGACTCGTCTCATTGCTCCCAATCTGTCTACTCACCTGTATCCTAGGACAGTCACAGGACAGGCCCACCAATACCACACAATAATCACTGATAAAGTCTGTGGCAGCCGTGTAATATGAAATATATTTATTATTAGTGCACGGATGTACTTCTGTGGCAGAAGGCTTTGTAATTCCAAGAACTCCACCTACAATACTCACCATAGTACAACAGGCAAGGGAGTAAGCAAATAGCTTATCAGAATCCACAACTTCAGAAAGAAATGCAATTTGGCTGCTGTATGTTGATCAATAAAATCCCCTCCCAAGCACAGACTGCCAGGCAGAAGCTCCTCTGACACAGTCATGTTTAAATGTGACAGCCAATTTGAATGCGACTGCCTGAGATTTCCCACCCCAAATTAAATTACCGCCGCATCTGTTGTGATGCAGCTCATGATGAGCAAGCTGCCACCACTGTGTTGATGTTGAGATCGTTGCCTCCCCTCCTTTATCCTCAGGCAGCTACTTCACACCCAGTCTGGCTGACCAAGAGGTTAGACTGTTAGATTCCTACCAGGCTTCATCTTGCAGCATGTCCTGGCTGTTGGCTGAAACAAGCTGAGAGCAGTTGCTATTACCCATCTACCCACCCCTCTCTGCAGGAGTGGAGAAAGATTAGGAACAACATTGATTTAGCAACTGTGTCTGTGCTGGTAACTTACAAATCAATACAACTGCGCACTCCTCCTGAATGGTTTCGGCAATTGCCAATTTTGCACTCTCACTTGTGAGAGAGTTTGTCTTCCTTTCTCCCCTTTGCCCTTTATCTCCTTCCTCCTCTGCTTCCTCCTCTCTCCCCTCTAGTTCTCCCTTTTTTTTTCTTTTATCTTTTTCTTTCCTTTCTTTCATAGGCAGTTTATTCTTGTCTTGGTCAATACACACATGAAGCAGGCCTTTAGGAAATGTGTTAACTTCCTATTTCAGTTTCCCGTGTTTAACCATCCTGATACTATATGTTGGGACAATAAAGAACAACTGCCTTATTCACTGTCTAGTGCATAATTCAGCTACCTAGCTAACACAATTGATACAGTGCAGCTTATTCAGTACGAATCAGAACCCAATTCTAGGACTAAGTTTACTAAACCTAAAGACCTCCTAAGATTATCCAGAATTTATAGGAAAGACAAAATACTCCTAGTCCTGCTCTAGGAAGTATTTGAGGCAATGAATTTCAGCATAATATTGCATCAACATACTATAAAATATAAAAGAAAAGAAAGAAAGCAGGAAAAGCTGAGCATGGTGACTCACGCCTGTAATCCCAACGTTCTTGGGAGGCCTGGACGAGTAGAGCACTTGAGCTCACAGGTTTGACACCACCTTGAGCAAGAGTGAGACTCCTTCTCTAAAAGGAGCTGGGCATTGTGGCACCCTAGTCCCAGCTAGTCAAGAGCTGAGATAAGAGAATCACTTGAGGCCAAGAGTTTGAGGTTGCTGTCAGCTGTGAGGCCAGGGAATTCTACCCAGAGGGTGACAAAGTGAAACTCTGTCTCTAAAAGAAAAGAAATAAGGAAGGAAGGAAGGAAGGAAGGAAGGAAGGAAGGAAGGAAAGAAGGAAGGAAGGAAGGGAGGGAGGAAGAAAGGAAAGAAGGAAGAGAGGGAGGGAGACAAAGAAGGGATAAAATGAATCTTCAGAGTGTGAAGTGAAAGTTACTCTTTAAGAAATGTTTCTGGGAAATAGTAATTTGAATGTGTACCCTTTGTCTCCAACATCTAGGAGGTGAATTACATGTCTGGCACAGTGGGGGTCCCTTTGTGTGTATAATTTATATAATCTTCAGAGAAAAACTTAAACATGGTATTGATTCTTATCCCCAATTTACAGAAAAGGAAAGTGAAGCTGAGAAGGAAAATCATCAGCCCAAGTTTTACAAACTGTGGATTTGTAACCGTCATGCAAGTGTGGGTCATCTTTCCTTTCTTACCCGTCTTTGGGTACTTACTCTACATGCACACTAAAGTTTGGATTGTGTATGTGTTAGCATAAACTACATTTTCTATGCTATATAAGCCAAAAAGTTGTTTTATTCATTTTTTTTATATAAATGGTAAAAAATGCTTAGGTTTCCCTGTTTCACTGATGGGATGACAGAGCTAATCAGGAAAGGCCAGGAGTTCAGCTCATGGTAGGCTTTGCTCCTGCAGAATCACAAACTCCTCCCTAAACCTCGGACATCACTGTCCAGGTGCTCCAAGGAATTTAGGCATGAAGGAGAAGTCAATTTGAAAATTATTGCTAATTAAAAAAATAATCTGAATTTTCTACCATACTAAAAGTATGTTTGACATTATCGACCGCCTTGAGGAACAAAAACATTTTACTATATAGAAAACTTCTTACCTTGAAGAATAATTTAAGTTCTCTATTTCTCTTTACCAATGATTGTTCTCAAAATATTCTTAGATATTTGCTATGTTGCCAAATTCTTTCCTCTAAAATTTTATGTTATTTTTGAGAACTTAGTCATTGCATTTGATTATTCTGTCTACATGCCAGGATGTGAAAGGCAATATTGGTGTCAGTTTAAATAAAATGTCTTTGAAATGAAATGAGATTATAGGTTTCTTTTTGTCCCTTTATACATGTATTACTCAAATAAAGATACTGTTTTAAAATCTTTACATTTTATTTGTGTAGGTGCTGTCTTAATGTTCTATTTATCTTCTTTTCTTACAGCCATTTTCCCTCCAGTTGGGTATATTTTGCAGAGTTTATGAAACAAGAATCATCCCCGATTGACATTTTCAGAATTCCCAACACCATGATCTCTGGAGATAAACTGGTGAAGTTCAATAAAGAGGCAAGCTAGTTTTTTATGATTTTTGTTTTTTCCTCATTAAAGACTTCTGAGACTATTTGAAAGGTGATATCACTTAATAACTATGGAAAAGCAGCTTGAAGTCAGACAGACCTGGATTTTAACTTTTGTTTCTCCAATTAGTAAGAATGAATTCTGAGGCATTTTTTTTTTCTTTCTTTCTTTTTTAGACAGAGTTTCTCTCCATAACCCAGGCTCTAGCCTTGGCATCAGCTTAGCTCATAGCTACCTCAAACTCCTGAGTTCAGACAATTGTCCTGCTTCAGTTTCCTGAGTAGCTAGGATTACAGGCTCCCACCATGATGCCTGGATAATCGTTCCTTTTTTGGTAGAGGTGGGGTCTCACTCTTGCTCAGCCTGTTCTTGAGCTTAAGGGATCCTCCTGCCTCAGCCTCACAGAATGCTGAGATTATAGGTGTGAGCCACCACCCCTGGCATCTAAAGCAAGTCACTTTACTTCTCTAGCCAAACCTTAGCGCTTGTTGAATGAGGACAGTGCTCTTCCTTTACATCGGTTGTAAGGATTACATGAGATAACATAGGAAAAGGGCTAAACAAAATAAAATAAGAAATCAGTAAATATTTGTTATCATGATAGTACAATTTTCTCTGGGTGAGTTTAGTGATAAGAAAGTATTTTGTTTGTTGGATTTATATACTACTACTGGCTCAAGGATCTTGATGATTATGCTGGTAGAACAAATCCCTCTGTAACCTCATTATGCTTTGTAACTTTTAATGTCCTTTAAAGCTATCATCCCCTATTTCTGTGTTTCTGACTTCATTGTAATATTCACATATGTCTTTCCTGATACTGCTGCTTACTCAGGATAAGCATGAGAATGTCAGATTACAAAACTAATGACAACCAGAAACATAGAATCCGACATAAAATTAAAATAATAATCCTGACTTCTGCTTCCAGATCAGTCACTGAGCTGCTATTTGAAAGCAGACAGACTTTTTCACAGGACTAAATAAAAATCTATCTTTCAGAAATGTTATTCTCAAGATCAGATTTGTTTTTAAGCTTAGAAAGGCATTTCTGTAATTTGGTAGTTTACATATATATTTTTAAGATAATTGCATTGACAGGATACACAAGGTCACTTATAACCTATGATATTTTCCTTTCCCAAGAGTAATATGAAAATAGTTAAATTATATGATAAACACCTACGTGTAGAGTAAAACTGTTATTTTCATAGTATCAGAGAAGAGAGACAACAACCTAACAAAATTTATTTTGTTTTTCTGTAAGAGATTTACTGAATATTTCTAGACTGCATAGGAGCATTAAAGCATTGAAACATTATTTGTTCAACCTTGAGACCCTCGAAGGATAATATCATAGAAGTGTTTTATTATAGAGTATTAAGTACTCTTTCTTATAAAATTGAGTCCATACTATGATTTCTTAACACAGTTAATAATAATGAGTGAAGAGTGATCATAAATTATAATGGTAAATATTACTTTGGAGTGGGGACAGTGTTGTTGCAATGCAGAAATATTGAGAAAATCCAAATATTTTATAGGACAGGATATAACCAAGAATATAGAAGAAATTGTTTCCATCTGTTATAAATCCAAAATGATTCACCTAAAATATGTCAGCAAAGTGAATGGGCATTTTCTCATTTTTAAATAGGTGGGCCATTTTAAATATAGCATTGAAGACCTGCCAAACTATGTGATCTCTTTCTCTTACTTCTGTTTAAGTAATCTTTTAACCAGCAATTTATCTTCTACTATTCAGCTAAATTGAGGTTGGCATCAAGTGGTCACAGTAGCATCATCATATACTAGTTATAATAGTAAATATAATATAATTATATAATATATAACAAGTTATATTAATAGTAAATATATAATATATAATATAATAGTAAAATTATATTAATATATTAATTATATTAATAGTATATTAATAGTAAATATTATTTACATATTTACATATTTCAGTGACCATGCTTGAAATATATAATGTGCTATTTAATTTTATGGTATGGATGTGAACATAATCACATCAAACACTGGATATTGTAGAACGCCTTCACCGTTAGATTTTTTTTAAACACATATGTTGTGATAAGTGACACACTATATGATTTGCCCTTTAAAGTGGAAACCATTTGAGATAAGGCAGTCAAGGAATATTTTGATGTGGAAGAGTCATGTGAAAAAAGTTCAGCATATGAGAAGGACATACTTAAGATAATATAGTGAAAATTATCTTTGAAAAGTCATTCTTATTAGAATGAATGGAAAGCCCAAAGCCTTGGCTTGGGTGGGAAGAAGTTCTAGGGGAAAAAATTCATTTTTCAATTTGAATTATTATTAACTTCCCTTGGAATAATTTCACCAGTATTTTAAAAGAGTAACTAGACTGTTATTTAGAGAAAAGTATGAAGAGGAAAGATCAACTGAGTGGTTTATGCAATGGCCTGGGCTAGAGACCACATTACCTTGAAGTAGGTTAGAAGCCCACGGAGGGTGAGGAATAGCTAGATTTGTGCCATGTATTAGTCTTCAATTGCAATCTAGTTTTTCATCCATTAATAATTCCTGACTTAGCAAATATGACTGTGGGTGGTTGGTCAGTGCCATGAAACAAGTTACAGACCTATCTTTTCTGGTCACCTTGCCCTTTCCTTAAACAAGTATTTTACTGTGGAGTAGTTATTCTCAAACATCGCTATCCATCAGAATTCACTGAAGAGATTGTTAAAGTACAAGCTATTAGGCCCCTTTTCCCAGAGATAGAGATTAAGTAGGTTTGAGGCAGAACATAAGCATTTATTCTTCTAACAAGTTTCTATCTTATAATGCTGCTACTGAGGATTATGCTCTGACAACCACTAATCTAAATCACAGGTTGACAAACTTTTTCTATAATGGACCAGATAGTAAGTAATTTTGACTTTGTGAGTCATACAGTCTCTGTTGCAGCAACTTAACTTTACAGTTGTTATTTGAAATCATCCATAGACAAAATGTAAATAAATAAGCATGGTTATGCTCAAAATATGTTTTTATATTATGTAATAGATGCTATGTTGACCCCTGCTATGGAACATTTATTCTAGCCCTAGAGCTCCCTCAATCAACCCAATATTCTAATACACCTATATTTATTAGAATAGATTTTACATATGCATATATATTATAATAGAAGCATATTCTTTAACATCACGGAATTTTCTCTAGTTCATTTTTTAATCTATTGCCAATAATATCAGAAATTCACATGTCTGGCATCATATTATGAAAGTGTGAGTGTTAAGACCCCAATATTCCACTTGAAAAGCAGAAAGACTTCAGGGAAATTGTATTATGAACTATTTGTTAATTTTAGAGATACAAAATACATTATCAAAGTTATCTGTCCTACAATAACAGGTTTTCATTTTAAGCAGTCTTCATGCCTTAAAAATAAGTCTATTACAACATGCCAAAAAATGGAGAAGGGAGAACTGCATTAAATAAAACTGATATACAATCATTTTGCAAACTTACAAAGTGTAACGTAAGTCTAATTACATAAATAATAGAAAATGTTTGTAGGAATTTATTGAAGGAGCATGACCTCTCAGTTTTTCAGAATTTTTATTTTAAGAATAAAAAGAAGGTCACACATACAGTTTTCAAAAGGCTGACAACAATTCGGCCATTTTGCTCGTTGTTTATAAATCTACAAAATATAATTTGTCTATAGTTGCCTTTCAAAGTGACACTTGCAATTAAAATAGTAGGATGGGTGACTTCCCAAGAACACTATTTAAGCAAACACTGTAATAGTGTACATAATGATGTCTATTTTCTTGGAATTTTATTCTCTTTTGTAGAATAAAAGTAGCATCACCTTTTCCCCCTCCCTATAAGCACTTTAGGCTGAAAATATTAAGATATTTCCTTGAAGATAACCTGTTGTATAGCTACAAATAGTAAAGGTCAGGAGAATGAAACAGTTTAGCCAAGGTCACATTGCATGTGTCAGAGCCAGCTCACAAATCAAGTCTGTGAATTCTGAATTAATTTTTTTTAATTATTCCTTACTGATTTTCTGGGTACCTATGAATGGAGTGATTCTGAGAACGTAGTGCAGCTTCCCCAGTGTTTAGTAAAATCTCCCTGGCTCAAATAAAACTGAATATGGACTATGAGCCAGGATATCAGAATATAGTTTTCAGGGAAAAAATATATTCAGAACAATTCATATTTAAGTATAAGATATATAGGGAAAAGAAAATAACCTAATTCACAACTCCATGCATTATCCAAGTGAACATGCCAATGTAATAGTCATCGAGGAAATAAAACATTGCCAGCACCCCAGAATCCCCATATTTAAATTACCTACCGATGTTACACCCCAGTCTCTGGCTTGAGCAAAAAGGTTGATGGTGGTCATGACATTTTCTAAGATGAAAAACCTTTAGAAGAGAGAGGTTTCTTTGGGAAAGGAGGTATTTACTTCTATTTCTATTATGTCTTATTATTTGTATTATTTTGAAAATGTCCTTCTATTATTGAGTCCAACATTCACCTTTTTTTTAATCAACCACTGAGGTACTATTTTAGAAGATCTTAGTCCATAAGTAGGTATGGAACACACAGCTAATTAGTGCAAATTAATGATGGGGACACAAATAAATAAAAATACCCTTGCCTTAATGAGATTGCAATCTAGTTGACAAAATAAGACCAAATAGACATATGGAATAATAGTAATTAAATTTTCAGGTCCCAACCCTGCTACTGAGAAACTGAGAGTCCTGGGAGATCTCTCTGAGGTTCTCTATCTCCCTAAGATTTTTTTTCTCAGCTATATCCATGTTACTTCAAATTGAAAACCTTTGAATCTGTGATTCTGTCTTTATACAGAACTGTTCTTGCTAAACAAGTAGCACAGGGACTATACATTCTAGGGAAAAGTTCAAAGAAGGAAAAGATATTCTGAGACTCCAGTAACTTCTTCTTTTTTTTTTTTTTTTTTCCCTTTTTTTTTCCAGTAACTGTTTGTTCAGCAACACCTGTGCACCAGGCTTCTTTTTATCTAACTGGGACATTTTGAAAGAGGAGATAAGTTAGAAACCCAAGGAATTGTACCAACTTAGTGGCAAAGTGCTTGTTTGGAGAAAACAAACTAAAAGGCAGATTCACAGATTTTTAATGTTATTCTAGATTTATTACAAGTGAATATAGTTAAACATTGTATTAAGTCTAAGTTTATATACCATTGAAAAGAAACATTTTCCTTTATAAAAATGGAAAAAAAGAGATATGTTGTATATTGACCAGCCTCCAGCAGAACTCAGGTATTTTCTGAGAAAGGAAATCTCTTTTCAAAGCATCATTATGAGAACAAAATGAGAAATGTGTGATATTACTTTAATTGCTACTTATGTCAACAATTGCTACTTATGCCAATTCCAAGTCAACATCTATACAATTACACGAGTATTTATATATACATACAATATCTTATTTGACTATCTATTTAATATACAGAATTGTTTTCACATTTTAAGGCCTAAGTGTGTGTTACCATGTATGATTTAAAATGTGAACAAAAAGTTAATAAAAGCAACAAGGATAGTATCACTGTGTTCAACAGACAATACCAGACACAAGGAGGGAAATACCCATAAACTCCCTGACAATAAAGGGAGATGAATTACATAAATCATAGAAGCTAGAAAGAAGTACTTATTAGAACATTTGCCTTCACTCCTGTGGAGGGAAGGAACATATTTCACAATGTTCCTTCTGTTGCTTTAATGACTCTGGTTTATCTGTCTTGTAGGAAGGCACCTAAATCCCCTCACTTTGCTAAAGCATTTTAATTTCTTACTAGTTTGGACTCAGTAGTGACCTGATCTCACTGGTGAATTCTGGAGACTAGTGCTGGATTTTGCACACAGCTGAATAAAGATAAATTGAGTAGTTTTCCCTAGTACAACTGACATTGGTGAGAGAATAAAGCCAAACAAGGACATGTAGTAACAAGTATCTACAAAGGTTAATGTCCGAACACACACATACACACACACACACACATACACACACGCACACATACACACACACACACACATATACATGATTTTTTGCAATAGGAAGAGGAGCATCAGAACCAACTAAACCAAACATAGCTCATTCAATGTGTACTGTTCAAAGAGCTCCAGAACCATATAATACAAAGAAGTAAACACTTGGGAGGCATTTCTGGTATGTTTTGAGGGTCTAGAAATAGGCAGTTCATATCCTTAGTGTATGTAAGACTTCTGATTATTTTCTTTCTATCCTAGCAGCCTTCAAAAGGTAGACAAGATGAATATTATATGCTATAATGTAAATGGCTGAATTTTTACTGTGAAAATACCTTTTAAAACATTAGGTACTCTGTGAGCTCAATTTTATAAAATAGACATAAGTATATACATTTAGACAAAAGAGAAAACCAACACCAAGAGAAAATCTGGAAAACTATATCCCAAGAAATGATGAGCTATCATTTCTGAGATGATGATGTTATGGATGATTTTACTTTTAATTGTGGCCAATTCAATTAACTACAGTTCATTTTTTATACACTAAATATGCTTCACTTTCATAATTCTAAACACAAATTGAATTCTTTCCCAGGAATATCAACTTCTGACTATTTGCTAGACTGGCTAACCTCCCAGAATGAGTTAGAGTTTTGAAATCAAAGCACCAATATATTGGTGTTCATTTGGGCATTCATGGAAAATGGATGAATGATAAATTCCTTAGTGATTAACTTTGACCTGTATAATATTCACATTTAAAAGTAGATCATGCCCAAATAGCCTCAAAAGACATCACGGCACCAGTATCTAGTAACACCTGTAGAGTGGATGGATTCTATAGCACTCATTCACTCCATTATAATGTCCTATAGAGAAAAATGCCAAGAGGTAGTATTTTGTCAGTAACCAGTGAATCAGAGAATTAAAAATAATTATTGAATGTGGGAACATGTTAATGATGGTGAATCAGGTAGGTAGTTAGACAGGAGCAGGGTCAATGGATAGTGGATATAATTAGGCTATTTTAAACTGGCTTGGGTCAGGCTAGCCTGAGTAGTTATGGGAATGGTGTTAATCACTAATCAACAGATTGCAAGTGGGTTGTTTTGAGGACTAGTTATGTCTCAAAAAGTCCCTGGAAGTTTGTGATGTGGACAGGTTGATACAAATTGTTATGGAAACGTCATGAGAAACAAAGTTAACCACGACTCTGGGAACTTCCAAGAAGCAGCTGATACCCCTCAAAATTGTGTGTAAAATCCAGCACTGTGTTCTCCACGATGCATGCCGTCGCTAGGATGGGGCCTGGTTACTATCTAAACTGTTAAAATAAACTTTTCCTTTCTTGTTAATAAAAAAAAAAAGAGAGAGAGAGAAATATATGCATAACCTACTCCTCTCTGTGGACATGTGCATGTAAACACACAGAATGTCAAAAATTATATACACATTTTAAGAAATGAAACATAATCTGTATTAAAAATGTAATACTCAATACATGCCAACAGCAAAAGGTGAATATAAGTGACGTTTGAGTATCTCTGGTAATTGCAGAATTCCAATGTGACTTGAGTATTATCATTTTAATATACATTTTTCTTTTATTAAAATGTGTATACATTTTTTGGCACCCTGTGTATATACGATATACAAAAGAAACTCCATAGCTGACCACCTTCCTACACTGACCACCTCCTTAAGTTGACCTAATTTTCATAGACCAGGTATGCATCACATATACATATACAACGTAGGCCGAGTTCCTTACGTTGACCACCTCCATATGTTGAGCAGTGTGTTACAGTCTGGGGGCAGTTAACTTACAGTTAACTCTACTATAATGGGTTTTAATACTTATAGATGACAGGGGTAGCAGTTAGAGGCAGTAGTAAGACTCGGTCCTAAACTGTTTAGGTCCAAGTAATATAGCCTGCCCTAAAGAGCAGAGTGACCTTGCACTATTTCTTAAAACTTCTGTACATCACTTTCCTCATTTGTAAATAAATGCAGTGTTATTTTTCTTGTTGTTATTTTGGGATTATCTTTGTATGCTGTTATATTTATCTGAGTGGGGCGTGCTCCACTTGCTGTAACACACTATCTTGCATACTGTCCATGTAGTCCCCCTTTGAATCTCACAGCGATCCTGGAAGGTCAATATTATTATTATCTCCATGTTGCATGTGAGGAAACTAAGGCTTAGAGAGGTTCAGTGATGTGACCAAAGTCTCACCACTCACAGGCAGAGAGTCAGGACTCAAGCACAGCCATCTGTTTTTAGAGTCCCTACGAGAACCTTTACACTGTGTTGCCTGGCACAGTGTAAGTTCACAGTAAATACTGGCTATTGTTAGTATTGCTTGTATCAGAAGATTAATTTTCCCCACCAATTGTCTTCAATTGAACTCGAATCTCTTTAGTCAATTCACTCACTGTACATTTTGCTGTAGCCCCTTCCGTGCTCTCTTGTCTTACCCGAATTTACCTTTCTTGGGCCTTGAAAGTATCTCTCCATTTAAGTTTGTCTGTTTATCAGTTTTGGTTTTTTTTTTTTTTTTAATAATTAGATTTATATTAGGTATATTCAAAAATGATACTACAGAAGTGAGGTGGCTTTTTTCTTTGCATCCTATCACAAGGCAGCTATTTCTGATTTGACCCATTTCTGATAATGTTAACTTTGATCACCCGACTAAGTCTTCTCCAATATAAGATTAGTACTTCGCCCTTTGTAATTAATAAGTACATTCTGTGGAGAGGTACTTTAGGTATTTGAGATTGTGTAAATATCCTTCTGCATAGTAAATTTTTAAATAATTAATCAATTAGTATTAGTATGGGCTTAAAAGATAGAGTGGCACATAGTTCATACTTACAACCTACTTCTATCAGTATTTACTTATCATTATTAGACTCTTGATTTTGAAATAAATTTACATTTTCAGAAAGGTTGTAATATAGAATAGAGAGTTCCCATAGATGCACCCACTCAACCTCTCCTAGTATTAAGATCGTACCAGGTACATTTCTCAAAGCCAAGTTAACATTGACAATGCCATTAACTAAACTGCAGACTGCAAACACCAGTTTGGTGTTTTGAAACTAGTGTCCCTTTTCTGTTCCAGAGTCCAATCTAAGTTAATACTTTGCATTTAGTTAATTTACTGGTAAATATCTCCGTAGTCTCTTCTGACCTGTGATGGTTCTATAGCCTTTTTTTTTTTTTTTTTTTGAAGAGCCTTGGTCATGTACTTTGTAGAACGTGCCCTAATTCTGGACTGTTTTGTTTTTTTTTCATGTAATTAAACTGGGATTTTGTTTTCTGCTGAAGAATGCCACAGAGGAGAAACATTCTTCTCATTGTATTATATTGTTTCAAAAGTTTTGTCCGTTTTAATGTCATGTGTTTTTGTAGCTCCATATCTCAATAAATATTTATTCTACTATGTCGTGGTATATACTGATCGATGGAGAATTTTGTACTCTATACAATGATGCTGTTTATTTTTTT
>CAUYPK010005511.1:0-11523 GCA_963574355.1 Loris lydekkerianus | reverse complement strand
TCGGTTTTACGTAGCCCGCTCTGCAGGGAAGTGCCACCGACATGCGGCTCCTCCTCCTCGCTCGTGTGCCTCCGTGCCAGCACTGTCCAACCGCAGCTCAGGGACTGTCCGCTCCCCTGGAGGAATCACCCAAGGATCTGAACTCCTCCGGGGACAGGTCCCCAGGCCCCTGAGTGAGGGTGGGGAGGGAGTGCTGATAGGTCAGCGCTTCAAACGGGGAAGTTAAGAGTTTCACTCAGTTTTACGCCTAGCTGTGTGGCTGGTCAAAGAGGGCTGATGCACCCCGTCACAGGGAAGTGCCGCCATGGTGTGACTTCCCCTTGGCTGCGTGTTCCTCACTCTCGTGCCTCGGAGTCAGCACTGGTCAGTCACAACTCGGGCTCTGTCCACACCCCTCCCCTCGATAAATCACCCAGGGATCCGAACTCCTGGGGGATAGACCTCCAGACCTCCGTGTGAGTGGAGGGGAGTGTTGGACTGCTGGGAAAGATATTCAAAGTTGTATACAGTTTTTTTATGCCTGGCAGGGGAGCACCATGGCACCCTAGTATGGGAGGTAGGACCAGTTTTTAGAAGGTCGCTCCCGTGAAATGAAGTGGGAGGGCTTTAGATTTCTGCCCTTTTGTTTGTAGGGCTCTTAAGCCGGACTCGTGGGGGAGGGGGGACTCCCGTCCACTTGGTGATGGATTTTGTACCTTTTGTTTGCGTCCTTGTGGTCTCAGCTCGCCTCAGTGGTGTTGAAGTGCGTTCTTCAACCTTCTCTCTTGGTACAGCTCGATTCCTCTAGGTTACTTACTAAATTTCCATCTTTTAACTCTCCTTCTGGACGGGAGCCTCTGTGGAAAGATGGCTTCAGTCCGCCATCTTGTCTCCTCCCTCAAAAAGGTAAAATTTGAAAACAGATATGCACAGAGGGGAAACACCAGTGAAGAGGAAGGCAGACATGAGGATGAGTTTTCTTTAAGTCAGGGATTGCCTGCAAACCACCAGAAGCTAGGCAGAAGTCACAGAGCAGATGGAGCCACTCACAGCCCTCAGGAGGAACCACGTCCGTATTGAACTTCCAGCCTCAGGGACTGTGAAGTTCAAAATACCCAGTTAGTGTTATTTTGTTATAGCAGCCTGACCAAACTAATACATCTGCATAAAATTTGGTGACTATTTCTTAGAAAGTACAATAATTATTCACAGCATGGCATGAGTATTATATCATTTTATTTAATAAGAAAAATAGCACTTTATTTACAAACAGTATTATTCCTATCAAAATCAAGGTTATAAGTCATATTTTCTCCCTTATTTAATAGTTTTTTCAACACTAGAGGGTGTCTCAGTTAACTTTTTGAAGTCTCTAATAAATAATATTTTTCAGTTTTCAATAAAATCGTTTATACAACAAATTTGCCTGTGTTAGAGAGGATATGTTTTAAGGACACTTGTTAGTTGGGGGTTTTTATTTGTTTTGTTTTTTGTTTGTTTTTGTTTTCTGAGACAAGGTTTCATGCTGATGCCCAGGACAGAGTGCAGTGGCATCATCATAACTCATGGCAGCCTCAGTCCCTTGGATTCAAGTGATCCTCCTGCCTCAGCCTCCCAAATAGCTCGTAGCACAGCATTCCACCATGCCTGGCTAAGTTTTATAATTTTTATAGATATGGGGTTTCAGTCTTGCTCAGGCTGGCCTTGAACTCCTGGCTTCACGCAATCTTCTCACCTCAGCTTCCCAAACTGCTTGGATTACAGGCATGGCCCCCTGCACCTGAAAACTTATTTGTTCTTGAAGTCTATCTGTTAGGTAAAAACTTCTTCCTGGTTTTAATTTATTTAATAACCATAGGATGATTTAGCCAAATATACAATAGCAATCTTTAGAAAAATAGCAAAAAGGTAATAGAAATATAAAGTAAATATAAAATAAATATAAGAAGCACTTTATCTGGTATTTATGTAGAACTTTACAATTAAAAATGTTTTATAACTTTTATAACTTTTAAGGGAGGGACTTACAGAGCTGGAGGGGCTAAACACTTGACTGTTTTATGGGACAGGGGTTTGAAAGAAGGTAAAATGCAACACAAGTTCTCATTTTTATGATGAGGATGATTATACACTACTACTGTATGCTGGTTCAACCTGTACATGAAAGTAACAACGCCAGTACTCTAGATTAAACCCCACCCTACAGTATTTTAATTGAATGTGTCATAGGTAAGTGTCTTCAACTCCTTTGTTTGAATTTCAGACTCTTCAAATTAACTATAATTGGAAAATGTTTGCTTACCTTGCACAAAGGTCTTGCAAGCTCAGCACAAGCTTCTTAGCCCATTAAACTCTTCACTTTCTCCTTCCTGTCTCCTCTGTACAACACTTCAACAATATTAACCTTTTAAAATGTCTCTTTTTAAACTACTCATCTTTCTGTGTGCAGGTGTGTGCTGGATCTCACTCCTTCTCAGTACAACTGCCTACAAATCTGTAGCTGTGATTACTAATAGCTTAAAGGTCAAATTCAAGACATGTAACATAACTGAATTAAAATAAACTCTAAATAGATCATTGTTTACTTATTAAGTTAAAGAAAATAATCAACTTTCATGTTTGCAGAACCTTTATTAAAAATGGTTTATCTCTGCAATTGCTAGTCCTTTGTCATTGATAACTTTCGAAAGTATATTGGATCCAGAAGCCCTGCCTTTGTTGATGGTAACTGTGCATTTCCCCCAAACATTTCCCTACATATTCTTATTTTCACTTGTTATTCAAGATAGTTGAAGCCATTGCCCAGACACTTGTGCTGTAAAGTGGTGTTATTTAATATGTCATTAAACAATGAGCATATAATAGTTTGGGTAGTGTTTTAATAACACAAACTACCTTTTAAAAATAAAAATTTAGATTGTTCTCCATCTTAATTAATGATGAAAAGCTAACCATCTTTGGGGTAGATCTGAGGCAGAGCATGATTTTTTGACCACCTCCCACAATAGTTGAAAGTACAAATGAAAGTGGAGAACTCTAGGGTGCCCAGATACGGTCCGCTACACTTACGAAAAGTAATTTTTCTCCTCAACCAAAAATATATCTATAATATATTATGCAGAAGTTTATGCCTAGTCACTAACGTGGATAACATTAACTAGCTCCACAAATGGTTCTTCCAGTGATAAATCAGTGTCTGTGGGCAACCTTGTGGCATTATTATATTAAAATGTCTGTTAATTACCCACGTTTGTTCTAGGGGGGAAATTCTGATAAAGAATTTCTTTCTAGCTCAGGGGTTTTCTTAATGCTGCCCATCTTAGCGTCACTGATTCTGGCTGTAGCAGACCAGTACCTTCCTCCCCATGGTCTGCATAACCCTGTAGGGTTATGGGTTTTACAGCCTTTATTGAGCCCTTGCGTTCATTGTATGTGAAATCACATCTCCCCTTGCCCCAAATGAAAGCTATTAGGACTCCATTCTTTTTTTATTCCTTTTCTGCTTCCTTTCTCTTTTTCTTCCTGACAACATTATTAATGCTTAGCATATACAGAGAATTTAATTTTACGTTAATATTAGTGAATGTATGAACAAGTATATTAGAATTTGGTATATAATATAATCTGAAGTGGAAAACAGAATAACAGAAATGAAAGAAATTCAATTTATGTACCACAAGATACAGGTTTTTTGTTTTTAGCATTGGATATTGTACTTATAATTCTAAACTTTTTGATTGCAATCTCCTACAACTATCCTGAATAGATAATTTCTTGGAGTTTTAGTGATCGCCATAAACTTATCAAAGTAAATGAAGACATATAATTTACAAAAGAATAATATTTAACTGGGAGTCCTTTGGACTGAGAATATTAGTTATTCACTGTAAAGGGAATTTCCTATCTTCAAAATGTAATACTGCTTTGATTTTCAGCAAGCTAGTTTCTGTCATGCTAATATTAATGAATTTGAGATCAGTTTAGCACCTGGAAAATCAATAAAATGTAGAAAGGCTTTTCAATGAGAAGCCTAAAAGAACACTCTGTGGCATATAAAAGCATCTAAAGACTGTCTAACGAAAAAATATGCCAATAGGTAATTTTGTGTAATGTATAAAAGGCATTCATAATCCCTTGTTGTTCTCTTTAATAATGTTGCTGATTATAATATTGTGCTCTTTATTTTAAACACTATACAAAATATACCTCATAAATTATAAGTGGCCCTTCAAAGATCAAATCAACACAGACTAACTCAATAGAAAAACAAATATAATTATGTTAAATTCAAGGTTCAAAGTCACTACTTCTGATTATTTGCTTACATGTCTTTCTTGGCATAAAGGTACAATGGCCTTATCTATTGCTACCCTCTACGTCCAGGGCTTAATAACATGCTTAACTTAAAGTCTTTGTTCAATAAATTTGTTTTTAATTAAGTTATATGAAACTGGATAGTACATAATAACAAACATTTGAATGAAATATGAATTTTGAATCAGTTAAAGTCTTTCATTTATTAACATTGGTTTTATTTTAGTGCCTTTAGTATCACTTCAATAACTTGAAAAAAATAGAGATAATAATTGCATTAAGTTACAGATGATGAAAATTAATAAAAATCAAGATTGTCTCAAGGAATTTAATAATAAAGCTCCCAAAGGTCATAGATTAAAAAAAGGTCCTCAGGGAAGCAAGAAAAAAGTTCGAAAAAAAAAAAATATATAAAGGAGGTCTAATAAACCAGACAGCAGAATTTTCAGTAGAAACCTTATAGTTCAGGAGATAATGTCATGAGAATATTTCAGATTGTATATGAAACCAGCACATTGTACCCCTTGATTGCACTAATGTACACAGCTATGATTTAACAATAAAAAGTACTGTAAACAAGCACACATACAAAACCCTTTAACCCTAGAATATTAAATCCTACAAAAAAATCTTCACACATGAAGGAGAAACAGACTTTCCAGAAAACAAAAACTCAGGAATTTCATCAACATTAGATCCATTCTATAAGAAATGCTAAAAGGAGTTCTTCAATCTGAAAGAAACATCTGATAATGAACAAAAATAAATCATCTGAAGGTCTACAATTCATTGGTAACAGTGAATCCAAAAATACAAAATACTCTATTACTATAATTGTGCTATATAAACTACTTAAATCTTGAGTAGGAAGAAGAAAAGACAAATCTATCGAAAATAACTACAATTTTATAGTTAAAAACTTTATATGTAAAGAAAAAGATGGAAATAACAAAACATTAAAAAATGGGGGGCAGTTAAATTATAAATTCTGTTAGATTTATCTCTGCTTGTTTGTGAGAAGAGCTATCACATTTTAAAGTAATTGATTATGGAATATACTTTTGAAGTTTCATGGTAGCATCAAATTAAAAAACTGTAACAGATAGACAAAAAATAAAAATCAATACATTAAAAAGCACACTCTAAGCACTGACTATACAAGCATTATACAAGGTAAAAAGCACATTTGTAGCCCCTTATTTTTTAAATTAAAAAAAAAATACCACTATCAGAGAAAATCACTTTTAATAAAGGAAGTCAGGAGGAAAAAAGAAAAACAGGACCACAAAAAAAAAAAAACATAAACCAAACAACAACATTATACTAGTAAGTCTTGAACTATCAGTAAAAACACTATGAAGGGACAAAACTCACCAATCAAAAGACATAGTGTGGCTGAATGGATGAAAATACAACACACAACTATATATTGTCTACAAGAAACCCATTCTACCTATAATGACACATAGAGAAAAAATAAAGGAATGGAAAAAGATATACCATGTAAATGGAAACTAAAAAAGGGCCAGAGTAACTATACTTATATTAGATAAAATAGATTTCAAGAAATAACTATTAAAAAAAGATAGGAAAAGTCACTATATAATGATAAAGTGGAGAATTCAGCAAAAAATAACAATATTAAGTATAATGCACCCAACAGTAGAGCATTCAGGTATATAAAGCAAATATCAGCACTAAAAAGATACATAGGTTAGACCTTAATACAAAAATCATTGAAGACTTTAATACTCCACTTACAGCACTGGACAGATTATTCATATAGAAACTCAACAAAGAAAGAAACATTGGGGTTAATCAGCACTATAAGCCTAATAGTTATGAGCAGAAGGTTTCATTTTAATAGCTGCAGAATACACAGTCTTTTTCCTCTGCTCATGTGTCATTCTCAAGGACAGACCATACATTAGGCCACAAAACAAGTCTTAAAAAACTCAAGAAATTTAAATCACATCAAGTATTTTCTGAAAAAAAAAAAAGGAATAAAATGACAAACCAGTGAAAAGGGAATGTTTAAAAACTATACAAATACAGTACAAACACATGAACATTTAACAGCACATTCCTGAATGACCAGTGGGTCAGTAAAGATATTAAGAAGCATATTTTAAAAATTCTCACAACAGGGCAGCACCTGTGGCTCAAAGGAGTAGGGCACCGGACCCATATGCCAGAGGTGGCGGGTTCAATACCAGGCCCTGCCAAAACTGCAAAAAAAAAAAAAAAAATTCTCACAACAAATGAAATTGAAAACACAATGTCAAAATCAGGGATGCAGAAAAAGCAACACTAAGCAGAAAGTTAGTTCCTAGGAATAAAAGCCTACACCAACAGACAGATTTTGGACTTGGATACCAACACTGGTTCTTCCTGGGTCCCTAGCCTGCCAGCCTATCCTGCAGATTTTGGACTTGTCAGCTTCTGTAATCACATGACTCTGATGCCCCAGGGGGTGGAAGAGACACAAGATATAAAGAGCCTGGCTGTCTCAATCATCCCCAGAAGAAAAGAGTGCTGTCTGCCAATAAGGAAGACTGATTCCAACTGAAGTGTGAACAAAATAGATTTGTGCCAGCCGGACCTCCGGAAGACCTGCGCTGTGACATGCAATTAGCACCTGCCCGGACATCCATAAGAGCTGTGCCACAATCCATGACTTGTGCCCACCAGGCCTCCACACACCCTGACCAGGAACTCCAGGAGCTCGGCAACCCCAGGTCTTTATCCTGTACCCTTCATGCCTCCACACCGGCCCTCTCATCTGGCCAGGGACTCTGGTAGCTGTGTGCACTCCAGAGCCCTCCTTGCCTCTGCACAGAGCCCTTCTCCTGGCCAGAGACTGCTGAAGCCTTGGGGCCTCTGTGCCAAAGTCACTGGGTGCCAGGCACTCCCAGAACCATGAACCATCCCCCACCCTGTAGCTGGATCCAGGTGTGTCACACTCCAAAGCTGCTCCCACAACCAGAACTCCCTGGCTGAGGCAGCCCCAGAGGAACTACACTGGGTCACTCCCTACAAAGGTCCAGCAACAATAGAGTGATCCCTCTGGGGTCTAATCTTGGAGAGACACCTCCCCAACTCTGAGAAAGGCCAGAGGCAATGGGGAAAAACGATCATGAGGTGAAATCAACAGAAAAACTCTGGCTGACTGGATACAAAAACTCAAGCCAAATATCTGCTGCATACAAGAATCTCACCTTACATTAAAAGACAAATATAGACTCAAGGTGTAGGGAAGGTCATCTATACTCCAGGCAAATGGAAAGCAGAAAAATGCAGGAATTGCAATCCTATTTGCAATGCAATAGGCTTTAAACCAACCAAAATAAGGAAGAATAAGAATGGACACTTCATATTTGTTAAAGGTAATACTCAATATGATGAGATTTCAATTATTAATATTTATGCACCCAACCAGAATGCACCTCAATTTATAAAAGAAACTCTAACAGACATGAGCAACTTTATTTCCTCCACTTCCATAGTAGTTGGAGATTTTAACACCCCTTTAGCAGTGTTGGATAGATTCTCCAAAAAGAAGCTAAGCAAAGAAATTTTAGATATAAACTTAACCATTCAACATCTGGACATAACAGACAACTACAGAACATTTCATCCCAACAAAACTGAATAAACATTCCTCTCAGCCCAGGGAACATACTCAAAAATTGACCACATCCTAGGCCACAAATCTAACCACAGCAAATTTTAAAAAATAGAAAGTATTCCTTGCATCTTCTCAGACCATCATGGAATAAAAGTTGAACTCAATAATAACAGGAATCTGCATACCTATACAAAAACATGGAAGCTAAATAACCTTATGCTGAAGAATAGATGGGTTGTAGACAAGATTAAAAAGGAAATCTCCAAATTTTTGGAACAAAGCAACAATGAAGACACAAACTATCAGAACCTCTGGGATACTGCAACAGCAGTCCTGAGAGAAAAATTTATAGCACTGCAAGCCTTCCTCAAGAAAATGGAAAGAGAGGAAGTTAATAACTTAATAGGACATCTCAAGCACTGTACAAGGGAGAACATTACAACTCCAAGCCCAGCAGAAGAAAAGAAATAACCAAAATCAGAGCAGAATTAAGAGAAATTGAAAACAGAAGAATTATGCAACAGATAAATCCAAAAGTTGGTTTTTTTAAAAGATCAATAAAATAAATAAACCTTTGGCCCACCTAACTAGGAAAAAAAGAGTAAAATCTCTAATTTCATCAATCAGAAATGGTAAAGATGAAATAACAACAGACCCCTCAGAAATTCAAAAAATCTTTAACAAATATTACAAGAAACTTTACTCTCAGAAATATGAAAATCTGAAAGAAACCGACCAATACTTGGAAGTACGCCACCTACCAAGATTAGCCGGAACAAAGTGGAAATTTTGAAAAGGCCTATATCAAGCTCTGAGATAGTATCAACTATACAAAATCTCCCTAAAAAGAAAAGCCCAGGACCTGATGGCTTTACGTCAGAATTCTACCAAACTTTTAAAGAAGAACTAGTACCTATATTACTAAACTTCTTCCAAAATATAGAAAAAGAAGGAATACTACCCAACACATTCTATGAAGCAGACATCACCTAGATCCTTAAACCAGGGAAAGGCGCAACAAGAAATAATAATAATAAAAAAAAAAAAAAAAAAAGAAAAGATTATTATAGACCAATAACACTAATGAATATAGATGCTAAAATACTCAATAAGATCCTAAAAACAGAATCCAACAACACATCAAAAAAATTATACATCATGACCAAGTGGGATTTATCCCAGGGTCTCAAGGCTGGTTCAATATACATAAATCTATAAATGAAATTCAGCACATAAACAAACTAAAAAATAAAGACCATATGATTCTCCCCATTGATGCAGAAAAAGCTTTTGATAATATACAGCATCACTTCATGATCAGAACAGTAAAGAAAATTAGTATACAAGGAACATTTCTTAAACTAATAGAGGCCATCTACAGCAAACCCACAGCCAATATCGTATTGAATGGAGTTAAATTGAAATCCACTTAGATCAGGAACCAGGCAAGGTTGCCTATTGTCTCCATTGCTCTTTAACATTGTAATGGAAGGTTTAGCCATCGCAATTAGGGAAGAAAAGGTGATAAAGGGTATCCACATAGGGTCAGAAGAGATCAAACTTTCACTCTTCGCAGATGACATCATCGTATATCTGGAAAACACTAGAGATTCTACTATAAAACTCTTAGAAGTGATCAAGGAATATAGCAATGTCTTAGGCTACAAAATCAACACCCATATATCTGTAGCTGTTATAAATTTCAACAATAGCCAAGCCGAAAAAATAGTCAAGGAGTCTATTCCTTTCACAGTAGTAGCAAAGAAGATGAAATATTTGGAAGTTTATCTAACAAAGGACATGAAAGATCTCTATAAAGAGAACTATGAAACTTTAAGAAAAGAAATAGCTGAAGATGTTACATGGAAAAACATACCATGCTCAGTGTTGGGAAGAATCAACATTGTTAAAATGTCCATACTACCAAAAGCAATATATAATTTTAATGGAATTCCTATTAAAGCTCCATTGTCATATTTTAAAGATCTTGAAAAAATAATATTTCATTTTATATGGAATCAGCAAAAACCTTGAAAAGACAAAACATTACTGAGAAATAAAAACAAAGCAGGAGGAATCACGCTACTAGACCTGAGAGTGTACTATAAATTGATAGTGATCAAAACAGCATGGTACTGCACAAAAACAGAGAAGTAAATGTATGGAACAGAGTAGAGAACCAAGAGATGGATCCAGCTACTTACCATTATTTGATATTTTATAAGCCAATTAAAAACATTCAGTGGGGAAAAGATTCTCTATTTAACAAATGGTGCTGGGTGAACTGTCTGGCGATCTGTAAAAGACTGAAACTGGACCCACACCTTTCACCATGAATTAAAATAGATTCTCACTGGACAAAAGATTTAAACTTAAGACATGAAACCATAACAATACTTGAAGAAAGTGCAGGGACAACTCTTGCAGGAATAAGTCTGGGTGAATATTTTATGAGGAGGACTCCCCAGGCAATTGAAGCAGTACCAAAAATACACTACTGGGACCTGATCAAACTAAAAAGCTTTTTGCACAGCCAAGAACATAGTAAGTAAAGCAAGCAGACAGCCTTCAGAATGGGAGAAAATATTTGCAGGTTATACTTCCAATAAAGTTTTAATAACCAGATCCACAGAGAACTCAAATGTATTAGAAAGAAAATAACAAGTGATTCCATCTCAAGGTGGGCAAAGGACTTGAAGAGAAACTTCTCTAAAGAAGACAGATGCATGATCTACAGACACATGAAAAAAAGCTCATCTTACTTAATCATCAGAGAAATGCAAATCAAAACTACTTTGAGATATCACCTAACCCCAGTTAAGAGTAGCCCACATAACAAAATCCCAAAACCAGAGATGTTGGCGTGGATGTGGAGAAAGGACACACTTCTACACTGCTGGTAGGAATGCACACTAATACATTCCTTTTGGAAGGATGTTTGGAAAATACTTAGAGATCTAAAAATAGACCTGCCACTTGATTCTATAATTCCTTTACTAGGTATATACCAAGAAAACCAAAAATCACAATATAACAAAGACAACTGTACCAGAATGTTTATTGCAGCCCAATTCATAATTGCTAAGTCATGGAAGAAACCCAAGTGCCCATCGACCCACGATTAGACTAGCAAATTGTGGTACATGTATACCATGGAATATTATGCAGCCTTAAAGAAAGATGGAGACTTTACCTCTTTCATGTTTACAGGGATGGAGCTGAAACATATTCTTCTTAGCAAGTTATCTCAAGAATGGAAAAAAAGTATCCAATGTACTCAGCCCTACTGTGAAGCTAATTTATAGCTTTCATATGAAGGCTATAACCCAACTATAGCATAAGAATATGGGGAAAGGGCCAAGGGAGGGGAAGGGAGGAGGGAGGTTAGGGTGGAGGGAGGGTAATGGGTGGGGCCATGCCTATGGTGCATCTTAGAATGGGTACAGGCGAAACCTACTAAATGCAGAATACAAATGTCTACATACAATAACTAATAAAATGCCATGAAGGCTACATTGAACAGTTTGATGAGAATATTTCAAATTGTGTATGAAACCAGCACATTGTATCCCTTGATTGCACTAATGTACACAGCTATGATT
>CAUYPK010005510.1:0-12670 GCA_963574355.1 Loris lydekkerianus | reverse complement strand
TCTGCACCAAAATGTTTATTGCAGCCCAATTCATAATTGCTAAGTCATGGAAGAAGCCCAAGTGCCCACTGACCCACGAATGGACTAGCAAATTTTGGTACATGTATACCATGGAATACTATGCAGCCTTAAAGAAAGATGAAGACTTTACCTTTTTCATGTTTACATGGATGGAGCTGGAACATATTCTCCTTAGCAAAGTATCCCAAGAATGGAAGAAAAAGTACCCAATGTACTCAGCCCTACTATGAAGCTAAACCATAGCTTTCACATGAAGGCTATAATCCAACTATGCCACAAGATTATGGGGAAAGGACCAAGGAAGGGGAAAGGAGGGGGGAGGTTTGGGTGGAGGGAGGGTAATGGGTCGGGCCACATCTATGGTGCATATTTTTATCTATAATAAAAAAAAATAATGAACTAATAACTAATATTTTGAATATTTATTATGTTAGTATATTTACATCTAAGATTGCTACTTTCATTATTTATTAATACGTAGGAGGAACTGAAATTCAGGGAGATAAATGCATTGTCTAAGACCAGCAGAAAGTGATAGTTATTTATCAACCCTGTCTGACTTGACACCTTTAACATACCCTTATCTAGCTCTACATTCTAAATGTACGGACTTGTATTATTATATTGTGTTGTATTATTATACAAGTATTGGTGAAACTTTAATTACACTGCTTATTTGTGCTACCGTTTCAAAGTCATTTTGGTTGATATAGTTGTGGTCATGTAATAGTGCAAACCAGGACACTTCTTTAAAAAGGGGCATTATTGATAATTACATAGGGATGATAGACACATTAGGACTGTCCTGTGTGTTAACCTCAGTTATTTCTCATGCTCTGGACATACAGAAAAATAAGACTGAAGATGTTCCTGTGCCTTACCTGGTTGTTTTCTAATGTGAAGTACTGAGTACATCTTATGCTGCATTTCTTTTTCATGATAGTCTGATTTTCTTCTACTTCTTTCATCCAAATGTAGGCAGTTCACTGCCTGTTCCTTCATTTTCAGTCTGAAGCCCTTTACATTAGGTCAGCGAATCTCTCATCAACAACATTCTTCAACATCCTGTTTGACTCATATGAGCTCCAGCCTGGATTCTTCTGAGAACTTGAGTCATTGCATCAAGTCCTTTGTACAGACTAGAGGTCAGCAAATTGTGGTTCCCGGGTCAAATTCAGCCTGTTACCTGCTTTAGTCAGTCAGGATTTATAGGAAGATGGTCATTCCCATTCATTTACATATTGTCTTTGGCTACTTTTTCACTATAGAAGTAGAAGTGAGTGGGTACAAAAGAGACCGCAAGGCCCACAAAGCCTAAAATATTTATTATCAGAACCACAAGGAAAATGTTTGTCAGCCCCTTGTATAGACGAAATGAATCTAACTAGCTTCTTGACACTCATACTTTAAATTTTCTTTTCCTAATGGTCAATTAGGAAGAGCTACCTTTGCAGGTGAATGAACAGAGGCAGGCTTGATAAATGTCAGTAAGCTTCCTGGCACTGCTCGGATGGAGGCTTTGGTATGATGACATGCCTTATTCCTAGCTGCACTGGGGATCAATCTCCTGAATGGAGGTCTTGATGACTACATGGCTTTGTTTCTTTCTTAGACTAGTAAAATGAAGGTTCTAGTCATGAAATTTCAAATCAAAGGTATAATATGACATTTGAACTGATTTTAAGTTCTTTCCCAGGGGCAGGTATTTTTGGGGTAGCCGCCATAGACTTGAGATGATAAAAACTGCACCCATGGCACACTTCCTCTTTTAGCTATGTTAGTTGTTAATTCATTCTGTCTTCTTCTTGGGCACTTTTCTCCATTCCTGACCCTTTCTATTCAGACTTTGTGTATCTGTCATCTCATTCGACCTAGAGTTTATTATTTCTATCTTTTATCTTTCATTATTTTAATAATGATAATAGCTAACCCTTACGGGTACCACCTTCATTTCAGACATTGTGCCAAGATCCTAAATGGATCACCTTATTTAATCCTTACAACATCTCCTGGTAATACAGCCATTTTCTGCATTTTAAAGATGGAGAGACTGAAGCTTGGAGTGATTAAGCAACTTTCTCAAGGATTTGTAACCACACAATGGCAGATCAAGGAAATAAATTCAGAAGCCTGAGAACCTGTCCTAGTACTCTTTAATTTATGTGTACCCATGTGTATCATTATCTCTAGCATATTATTTATTATTTTTTCTAGTATATAACTGCCTTCAGGGAAGTTTTCTCTTCTTTCAGAAGTGATAACTGAGACAGGCATTCTTCAAACCTGTGATCAATTTAATCCAAACAACTTGGACCAGGTCATAGACCTAAGACAAACAGCTCATACCCTTTGAGTTTTTAAAGAAGACATTTGTCACTATTATAGTAATAGCAGCAAGAACAGCAACATTGGAACTGTGCTGTTTACAGAACTCACCCAAGCATATTATTCCATTCGCAAGGCACAAACAGTGCGATGGTTTCTGTGTTTTATTCATTCATAAAAGGTAGAAAAAAAAAACACCCAAGATATATGGATCAACTGTTTCCTAAACAAAACATTCACTCTGTGTACTATGGGGTTCAAATATTTCTATTTATCATCTACCAATCTGAGAGGTGACTGAAGGGGGACTGAGCCCTGTTTCCTCTTCTACACACACACACCCTTTCGCACATTTCTGCCATATGCTGGCCATTTTATCACTTCTTTCTTCCACTGTACTTGGTTTATAAGTGAGCACTAGGGAAGAAGCTAGAAAAGGGATAAAATCAGGAGGCTGTAAAAATATGGAGCCCAGGCTAGAGGAAAGATAAGAAGCTGGAAGAGAAGTTAGAGATCTTTTAATCCATTCATTTATTTTTAAAGATAATAATATAAGTGGTTTCCATGTGTTAAGTACTTCCCATGTGTTAAACATGGTGATAATACCTTAATATGGACTATGTAATTTAAACCTCACAATATTTATTATCATCTTCAACTTTCACATGAAAAACTGAAACTTGAATTTGAATAATTTGTCCCTGTAACTCAGCCAATAAGCATAACAGAGTTCTCCGAACTTAGTCTGGCTCCAGACCCTTTGTATCTAAACATCACTTGGTATTACTCCCAGATCTATACAAAAAGGATATTTAGACCCATAAGGAGAAAGGTGAAGAAGATAATTACTCCAGGTCACATAAATAAACAAAAGTGACCTTAAACAACACCAAATTAGTCCCAAATACAATCTGTCACCTCCCCATATGAAGATGATTGATAAAAATAATTGTTCTTTGTATCTTTCCTTTAGTATCCTATGTTTAACAACACTTTCCTATCTATTCTTTATGAAATCATAAATTTTCAGTGTTTATTTTTTTCTGTATGGAAGAATTTCCTGAATTAAATCTGCTTAGCAACATCTATGAAATAGCACTGCACTTATTTTCCCAGCTTGTGTAATTCCTTGGTATTTTTCTCTCATTTATAGTAATAAAAGAGTATGGCCTATTGCTATGGTCTTCAAGTGAAGCATCTGCCTTTAGATACTATAGAAATTAGTCTAAACCAAAGTATCCTAGAGTTTACACAAACAAATAATTCCTATTCTGCTACAAATGTCGTATCTACCTCTTCCATTCCTTTCACTTGAATCATTTTGCTTTGCTTCTTCTCTGACCTCAGCCTCACTGTCTTTTTATTTTGTTCATCTGGAGCAGTCTATGCCTTTGGTTCCCTGAGCCCCTTTCAATTGTCTTACTGAAAATCCTCTTCAAACCCCATTTTATGTTGAGTCATCTCGTGGAACCAAGTCTGATTCTCTTATCTGTCAGACTAATTATTTCATTACTGGTGTTTGCACACAAGGGAGCATGGAATAATAATAATCACAATGTCACGCCTGTAATCCTAGCACACTGGAAGGCCGAGATGGGTGAATAGCTGGAGCTCATAGATTCAAGACCAGCCTGAGCAAAAAGTGAGATCCCATCTCTACTAAAAATAGAAAAACTGAGGTAAGAGGATTGCTTGAACCCAAGCGTTGGAGGTTGCTGTGAGTTATGACACCACGGCACTCTACCCAGAGTGACAGCTTGAGACTCTGTCTCAAAAAAAAAAAAAAAAAAAAAAAAGTCACAATGGTAATGATGATGATGATGAAGTTCATCACATGCTGGGTACTGTTTAGATGGTTTATTTATAGGAACTTTTTTTTATAGAGTTAATGTATTCATTCTTTTTATGGACGTTCTTTGCTAAATTTATAGGCATTGTGAATACAAAGGTGAACAAAGGCACATTGATTACAGGCTGCTCCTGGGGCATGCTCACTTGGAGCTCTGCCTTATGAGTGCTTCTGATACAGCCCCTGCCCTCTTAATTGGTCCTCCTCCTTTACCTTTGATAAGGTCTAGGTTCTGCAGGGTATGAGTGAGTGCCTCTCTGTAGGTCCAACTTTTGGGTTTTGACTTGTCCCAATTACCAGATGCAAGAGACAAGCCCATCAATGGTCTGGATCATCTTTTTGAAACTTTGGTTATGGCTACAGAGACAGAACAAGAAAGGGTTGGATGGTCCTCCTGTGCTTGGCCAAAGTGGATCCAGTTTAATAGGAACTTTTTAAATCCTCAGAGCAGCTAACCAACTTGTCTAAGCTTATGGAGCCAGTAAATGACAAAGATGGGCAGGGGTGGGCCGCTGGCTCCATTGCTCATATGCTGAAGCACTGTAGTGCACTGTACAAGTTTTGGGCTTTAGTAGTTATTCCCTTAACTACTGTGATTGAGACTCAGTTTCCTTATCTGCAAAATGGCTAATTCTAAGAGTTCAGCCCACTGTGGGAGCTTATTTAGCCCATGATGATCTCTCAGTACTACTATCATTTATCACGCTGATCCTGTGCTTGGCCCTCCACATCCAGCACCTCTTTTCAGCCTTCCTATCCCCCCGTGAGGTATGTTCTGTTAATAACTCCAGTTCATGCATGGGGCAAATGAAGCTCACAGACAGACTAGCTATCTCAGGCTCTTCAACGCGTGTTGTTGAAGTCAGTCATTAAACATTCTTATGAACTGACTTTAAAACCCAAATGCCGTGTAAGACAGTGTCTTACATGAGATTGTCAAAGGTAATTGTGATCATAATGCAATTACTTTAGACCCATAATCCCTTTTAAGATGTCATTCCACTGTAAGAATTGGGGCTTGAACCAGGTCAGCTGAACCAGAACTGATGCTAGAGCCTGTTATGGAAAAATAAAGGGGGGGGGGGGGATTCCTTTAAGCCCATGAGATCAGAATAACCCCGGTTTTTATTTATATAATTGACTTGCTATATCGCTAAACTTCAAGGTGAAAAATGACCTGTGGACTGTGGAACTCAAACTTCTCACTTGAGTCATTGCCCATCACCAGCAATGTACTGCACCCTGCAGACTGAGCCGGCAGGAAGGTCCCTGCCGAACTTAGAGTCAGCAATTCTGGGCTGATTAAATGCAAATGAGTGAAAACAGCCATAAATTTACCTCCAGTCCAGTGATGTAAGCCTTTTGGCACAGTTACCCAGATGCTCAGGGCATAGGAACCGTTTAAATGCCATTTTTAATTTAATTATATAACTCAGAAAAATTAAATATTAAAGCATGTCCAGTTTGGCCTTCATGCAAGGAGAGTTGGGTGCTAAAGTATCACTAGGAGATTTAACCTTAGGGTCAGCAGTTCCAAAGCATAAACCTCAGGCAATCAGCTTCTTAGGCTGCTAAAGCAAAACATCAGACAAACAGAAAGACAAACTACTGAATACCAGTAAGAAATCTTTTCCTCTCTTTTTTCTCTTAGGCTAACCCTGAAGGGTGACTTGCTTGTAATTTATAATTCTGTTTTTCATGGCTGAATAGTTGATTTGTCTTTGCTCTGCAGTGCTCAGGGAATCAGTGGTTGAGCTGTTATGACAGAAGGGCCCTCCAAGATTTAGGCATCTACTGTGGATAAGTACATTCATGAGGAGAGGATGCCTCCCGTCTGTCTGCTCTTCTTCCCCCAGGGCAGCTGCCTGCAGCACTCCTCTCAGCTTTTCCACTTGAGACCATCTCCCAGTTTATGACTGAGCTGATGTTTGCTTATCTTTCTTTTCTGTTCAGCACATTTGCTCCTCCTAAATGAATGTCAAGAGCAGCACAACTAAAGTAGCATTTTGCTTTGTGAGCCAAGCATCAGAGGGTAGCAGTCAGCTGAGTAAAAAAGGCATTTTCTTTCTGTTTCTCTTGCAAATTTGAGAAAATTTTCATGCAGCAATAAAAAAGCATGCAGTGATTCAGAAAGTTTGCAGTTGAGAAAAATGAACATCAGTTAGATTAAGCAATTTGGCCAAGATTAGATAGCTAAGTGGAGCTATGTCTTTAACACATTTAACATATTACCCTCCTGGGCTGCCTTTGGAACTTAACCTGAAAGCTGGTTCTGTTTTCACTCTCTTGGGTAATCCTCACAGCAAACAAAGTAGGAGCATCAAATGAGGAGTTAATAATTCATGTGCAGAAACAGGTGAGGCAAAAACTAGAAATGCTGATCAACTCTATGAATTGCCTATCTGGTAACTAGACAGTAGTAGTAGATTCTTACTAAGTGTTGGATGAGAAGTTTCTCTTCAAGTCCCTTGCCCAGCCTGCGATGGGATTACTTGTTCTTTTCTTGCTTATATGTTTGCATTCTCTGTGGATTCTGGTTATTAAACCTTTGTCGGAGACATAACCTGCAAATATCTTCTCACATCCTGAGGGCTGTTTGCTTGTTTTACTTACTGTGTTCTTGGTTGTGTAGAAGCTTTTTAGTTTGATCAGGTCCCAATAGAGTATTTTTGAAGCTGCTTGAATTGCCCGGGTGGTCCTCCTCATAAAATACTTGCCCAGACTGATTTCTTCAAGGGTTTTCCCTGCACACTCTTCTAGTATTTTTATAGTTTCTTGTCATAAATTTAAATCTTTAATTCAGTGAAAGTCTATCTTAGTTAATGGTGAAAGATGTGGGTAATTGCATATAATTTTAATATGGACGTTGGTCTGATAAAAATGCATTCTAGATTATAGGTTCCTTTCACATATTTCAACTAATTTCTATATTTTACCAAAATATTAAACACTAAAAAGGGCACAGAACAAATAGAAAGGTATTTTCCAGCAAACAAAAATGTGTTCATCTTATGATAAAATGGAATGACCTATCTAAAAGAGAAGCTTTTAACTAGAAGAGATATGATTCATCAGCTAAAGAATATACAAAAAAACAGGTCATGAAACAGAAGCTTGGTCGGAAATAACCATCTAACCATTGGCCATTGAAGAGGATGCCGATATTAAAAAATGTGATGAATCTGGTCCTGGGGATACACAGAGTCCCTGATGTGAAGATGTCATTAGGATGACTAAACCCTGCATCACTGAACGTTTGAATGGTAACTTGATCACTTATTCTGATTTCACGTTTACCCAGCAGCATCCCAAAGGGAGTTGCCTTCATAATACCACCATACAGCAAAACTTTAGTGTTTAGAGAACCTAAGTGTCTCAGTTAACATTCTAGTTCATTCAGTAATAAGTGTCTCTGAGCTTAATATATTTGAGTCTACTCTGAGAAACTCTTGGAGTGCTGACAAACCAAGTTTCCACACCTGCTAAATCAGCCAGAAGCTGGGCAACTGGAAATTCGCCAAGGCAAATTCACCAGTGCCACCCTGTGAGAAATACCTGGAGAGATGATTTGCCTTAAGCAAGTGGAACACCTCTACATTTCCAGGCAATGCAGCTTTCTTCATTCATTTTTACATTATATTTATTCCAATCAGACAGTCCTTAAAAGTTAAAATGTCTCAGACAACCTCAAGGAATTGTGCTAAACTAAACCATATTAAACTTTTCTGCTCAGATTTCACAGATATCATCGTGATAGAACTAGCATTACTTTAAGCTTAACTTTTAAATCTAGCCCGTAGACAAGAGTATAATTAGGAAGAAAAGTGATATTTTTACCATTAAACGGAAAAAAATAATGTTTTGCTATACTTAAATACCTTAATAAGAACAAAGAAACTCAAAGTATCACAAACGGCTCACTTACTCAACGTGAAATGATGAAAACTGAGAAGAATCTTTGCTCCTCATTTTAAAAACGAAGGGAAATGAAACTAGGAAACTTCGTCAGGATCAAAAATTGCTTTTGCATGTTGTTTTTATTATACAGGGAAGAGAAAAACATTTCAAAGCTAACGTATGGTTAATTCCAAGGGAATATTCAGAAATGATACACTACCAGGACTCTCCATTTTTTTTTTTTTGTTTGTTTAAAGCTTCAGGGGTAACAAATTACATTCTAAAAGGAAGATCTATTTCCTAAGTAATCTACATAATGGTTGTAATTCCTCTACGGTTTTGAGCATAAGAAATCGGTTTTGAACAGGAAATTTGTATTACTCTTTCTAAGCCTCATTATAAATTCTCTATATGAAACACAAAAACTTGAACTTGAAAAGTATATTTAACCTACAGTAAATATTGTACCCTAGCCAAAGGCAAAAAAAAAAAAAAGTACGAAAAGATCCAGGGGAAAAGGCCAAGAACAAGCACATAAACAAAGTGAATAAACATGTCACCAGAAGAATATAGAAAGTGATCTGAAGCCAAATAACTTTCCTATGCTTATTACGAGGATGTCATCTCGGGAGATAAAATATAGTGTCATAAATTTAAAGGTCACTGAATTTTTCAAGGTAACCCAAACGTTGTAAGGACATACATTTAATTGTCCCAACAGGTACAGCATAACCAATAATTGCAAGTGATCCAGTTTTGTCAGATAAAATCTATATCTACTTATGTGCCCTGATCTTTAGGTACAATCCAACTCAACAAAGATAAACAAAACTATTCTATCTCTGTTGCTACATTACACATATATTTAGTGCATAATGAAAGAAAAAATATTTTTTATAATTATATTTCATACAAAACGGTGAATATTCTATCCACATTTTACCAAAATGTATTTTCTATTCTGGACAGTCAATATAATCTATAAAACACAAATATTTGAAAATTATCATCATTATTTTCTCTAATTCTAAAAAACACCCCCGAAGTCAATTTTAATCTTTTTTTTTCATGATTTTGGATTCAACTGTTAATCTTGTAACCCCTCCACCCCAGATTATGCTTTTGACTTCTTCCAACAATATTTATAGCATTAACTAAGGGAGAATTATTTTTAACAAGTGAATTTTTAAAACAATCTTGTTCATATGTCTAAAAAACTTTCATATGAGAACTCTGTTGATAAATATTATTTATGACACTTATTCACACAATACTGACACTTTTAAAAGTTGTTTTTAATGTCCCAAAGAGGTGAAATAATCATTAGGTAACAAATTTATAGAAACAAATATATATGGCAAATAATAGAATATATACATAAAAAATCTTGTTGCCCCAGAGGCAAGCTGCATTTTTTAATCTATTGGACATGGATGCATATTATATGAGGGAATGTGTTTTTACAATCATAGTAGGATAATCAGCAATCTTAAAAACTTGACATCTTGAGAATTTAAATTTTTTATGCTTGAGGCAACTCAACACAAAGATTAAGAGTCCACTGAATCTGACTATGAGCATGATGTTTTGAAGTATGTCCTATTCTCAATAACCCCAAAGAGATCAGCTTCCTATTGTAGATATGAGAAAACAGACTTGAAAAGCTTAAGGCAGTGGCTTTCCGAGAGCTGTCCCTAGACCAGCTCGATCAGCATCACGTGGGGGGACATTGTAGGAATGCAGACCTTGGAACGCCACCCCAGACCTGCTGAATCGGGAACTCTGGGGGTACAGCCTGGAATCTGTGCTTCATCAAGACCCCCAGGTGACGCTGATGCACAATAAAATTTAGGGCCACAGAGTTGAGGTAATTTGCCTAAGGTTACAAATGCAGTAGCTGGTAAAACTAGACTGGAATTCAGGCTGGCCTGCCTTTCTTGAAGCCCAAGCTTTAAGCCACTACCTCATATAGCCGTCAGTTAAAGGCAGCCCTTTTTAATTTCAAATCAGTTTTACTTTATAAACAAGATTACTTTAATAGACAGGGTTTACTGAACATGATGGAAACTTTGATGTTACAGTGCCTCAAGGTCATCATTCTGACAAATGTTCAACTGTCATGTAGAACATAGGGAACATTCCTTATTTATTGTCAAGATTTGAGATTGAAATATCAGACGTCTCAGCTCCCAGCTCACTCTTCAGCCCACAAACAGGCCTTCATTATTAAACAGGAGGGTCAAGAGGGACAGGGTTTTAAGAATGGCTTTCTGATAAGAAAAGGGTTTATATAAACTCAGAAAGCAAGCCGAACTGGTGATATCATTCTTTTACAGGACACACCAGAGCAAATCAGGGGCAACACATTAAGGCCTAAACCTCTAAAATTGCTCTCATTCATCTCTTCAGCCATCACAGACCTCTCCTTCACTAGGACCAAAAGCAGATGATGAACTATGCTGTCATGTAAGCTGCTGTCACCTAAGCTGTTGTCACCAGCCCTAACAATGTGACTAATCAGGTCCAGCCAGGCCCTCAGCAGGTACAGGTCCTTGGGAAACCTGGAATGAGAGTGGTTAAATGTCCATAGCACTTTGGTTAAAGGAATAAACACACACAGCCAAGTCTGGAAGTCAGTTTTCTATAGCTTAAATGCTAACGAAGGCTGGGTCAAAGACTGACTGGTATTACCTCAGGACATATTTTGAGAACCACTTTGAAAAATCCCAAATTTCCTTTTCCTCAACATGCCTACAACACTCATTCACTCTACAAGTGTCTGTTGAACTCTTGCAATTGTTGGAAAACTAGAGAAACTAGAAACAGACCCATGGAGCAGTGCAGGAGAAAGTCAGTCATGCCAGGGGGATGGCAGTGGCCATGGAGAATATTACCGATGGAGTTGGGGGTGTGTTTGGAAGTTAGAGTCCTGCCAATGCTTTAAATGTCAGAAAAGAGAGTTTGAAAATTAGATTTTGGTCAAACTGCAGTTATTCATGTAGGCTGGGTATCCCTATCCAAAATGCTGGGCAAGAAGTGTTTTAGATTTTGGATTTGGGGGATTTGAAAACATCTACATTATCCTTACCAGTTAGAAATACCAAACCTAAAAATCCCAAATCTGAAATATTTCAACAGGCATTTCCTTTGAGTTTGATGTCCACACTCAAAAAGTTTCAAATTTTGGAACATTTGGGATTTGAGATTTTTAGGCTTGGGATGTTCAACCTAGGTCCTTGGATAGAACCAAAGGAATATGGAAGTAAAGGTTTTTGAAGATAAAATCAGGAAATGGAAAGATCACAGTGTTGAAGGGATCATCCAATGTTTAAATCTCCAGGATGGTGACAGCTATTGGATTAGAAAGAAAAAGAACAAACAAGGTATAAAAGTTACTACTGTGTGAGGAGAGGAACCAGGGTATGTCAGTATATGACCTCAATAAGCAAGGGCATTGGAAATAAACTATGCTTAAAGGAGGGAAGAGAAATAACACTTCTGTTACTTCATGAGGTGTTTTAAGTGGGAAAAATGTGGCGAACCACTGCCTTAAGAACATAATGGTTAAGTTTAAATCTAAAATTTCTTTGCTTAGCTTATTTTTGGAGGATCTATCCAGCACCACTAAAGAGGTGTTAAAATTTCCAACTACTATGGAACTGGAGGAAATCATGTTGCTCATGTCTGTTAGAGTTTCTCTTATAAATTGAGGTGCATTCCTGTTGGGTGCATAAATATTAATAATTGAAATCTCATCACATTGAGTATTACCTTTGACAAATATGAAGTGTCCATCTTTATCCTTCCTTATTTTGGTTGGTTTAAAGCCTATTGCATCTGCAAATAGGATTTCAATGCCTTCTTTTTTCTGCTTTCCAGTTACCTGGAGTATAGATGACCATCCCTTCACCTTGAGTCTATATTTGTCTCTTAATGTAAGATGAGATTCTTGTATGCAGCAGATATCTGGCTTGAGTTTTTGTATCTGGTCAGCCAACCTGTGCCTCTTTAGAGGACAATTTAAACTATTCACATTAATTGAGAATATTGATAAGACTTTCGAGAGTCTGGTGGACATTTTTAATCCTTTTGCGACTATGGAAGTTGGAATTTGATCAAAATTTTCTGGGTGGATTTACTTTTATGTCTTTATGTAGGATAAGTCTGAGAATATCCTGGAGAGCTGGTTTAACTGTGGCAAATTTCTTCAACATGTGAATGTCATTAAAGTATTTAATTTCTCCATCATAAATGAAACTTAGTTTAGCTGGGTACAGGATCCTGGGTTGAATGTTATTCTGTTTTTGGAGATTAAAAGTCGATGACCATCCTTTTCTAGCTTGAAAGGTTTCAGCAGAGAGATCTGCAGTTATTCTAATATTCTTCCCCTTGTAGGTGACAGTTTTCTTTCGTCTGGCTGCTTTCAGAATTTTCTTCTTCATATTAACTTTAGTGAAATTGATTATGATGTGTCTGGGAAATGTCTTATTCGGGTTGAATCATGCTGGAGTTCTGAAACTGTCTGCTATCTGAATTTCAGAATCTCTTGGCATGTCTGGAAAGTTCTCTTTCATAATC
>CAUYPK010005508.1:0-30832 GCA_963574355.1 Loris lydekkerianus | reverse complement strand
TTATTGCTAAAGAAAAACTGTAAACTAGAAACAACAACTTTAAAACTTTAAATAAAGTGCAGAAAACCGTAGCTTAACAGGTAATCAAGCTAAATCACAAAGGTTAAAATCCTTCAAAACTGGATTAATTTAATGTGTCATTAAATATTGTGGGTTAAATAGTTCAGTGGAATACAGTTCAGTTCAGCTGCCTACATCTTCAGCTCAGCCTCAACTTGTGGACTGAGCTGAATCACCACCCCCTCAAGCAGATGGCAGAAGACGACTGGAGACTACGTGGTTTTGATTAGATGCACGCGCACCAAATCAAATAACCTGTATGACCCGAGTATAAGTCGAGTTCGGGTTTTTCAGCACAAATTTTCGGCACAAAAACTCGGCTTATACTCGAGTATATACGGTATTATATGGAGGAGCTGGAGGGAGAAAGGGGTAAGAAGTCCAGAAGAGTTTCTTGGAGCAGGCAGAAGTGGACTGAGAGACCATATGGAAGAACTGAGTGCTAGTTGGAGGGGAGGAGTTAGGAGACGACCTCAGATTGGTTGACAAGGAAGTAGGAGGGACAGAGGGTGGAGGCAATTGTGTGGTTGGGGGAGGAGTGGAATATGGCGGGGCCTGGAACAAGATTTACTCCTGTTTGGGAACTGGTGGTCTGCATGGCGGAGGTTTATTTGCCCGTCCAATAGGTTTGGTTTAGGGAGATAGAGTAGAAGAGCCCTTTGTTACAATAATTTTGGAATTATCTGAACATAAATTAGGCTTGGTTTTATGATATGAGAAGTCCTGAACGTAGGGAACTTCGCTCCATTTGCCAAGGTGCTTACAATAGTTATATGTGTCGAATTAAAGAAAAATTAAATAAAGTGGTTAAACTTGGGTAGAGAGTTTCTTAATTCTACCAGGGGGTGTAATAAGCACCCCATGGGGGAGTTAGGTGAGCTAGAATGTCTTTCACCCATGGCGATTCGTCGCAGGAATAAAGCATAAGTAGAACCACAAGGACCAGGACAAAGGACAGACGTCTCCACTCCTTTGTTGCTGGCCAAGAAAACAAGAACACTGTCTAGGCCAATTGTCACTGGACTCTAGAGCAGTGTCCTTGGGGCCATGGAGAGCTTGAGACCTGGCACCAGGAATTTTCATGCAAAGGCATGGAAGCGCTGGGCTAAGCCATGCAAGGTTAATGGGAATAAGGAACTCAAGCCTCAAGAAATGGGTGAATCACCAGGAATGTAAGCAACCCAGCTCACGATCAGGGAAAAACTTACTCCCATAGGGGTACTCACCAAGTCTGGATGAGGCCAGTGTTGAGTGATGGTTAGAGCACTTTGGCGGATGGACACAAGCCAATATGGTGGTGAGCTCTGGGAGTGCAAGAAGAGGATAGGGAGCCCCCAGGAGCTAAAATCTCATGGAAGAGGTGGGAGTTACCCTTGGGAGCATTTCCTAATTACATCCCACTTCTGACACAAGATGAAAGGGGGGGGCATTCTACCAGCAGAGATCTCACAGACCACCAAGGCTTGTATGAAAGGTTTTTATTGGTGAGGGAGGGATGCTGCAGAGCAGCACTAAGGAGGAGAGAAAAGGAGAGAGAGGGGAGAAAAGAGAGAGAGAGAAAAGAGAGGGGGGAGAGAGAGAGAAAGAGAGAGAAGAGAGAATGAGAGAGGAGAGGAGAGAGAGAGAAAGCACGCATGTGAGAGAGAGCTATATAGGTTTGGTTAGGGGAAGTCTTAGAATGGTGACAGGATGGTAGAATAGCCAATAAGGAGTTACTGCTCTGGCCGGAAGAGCCGTTAGGGGCAGGCCATAAGTTTGAAATTTTCAGCGGGTAGCTGTAACTTTAAGAGTGAGGCAGCAGCTAATCTTGGTCTGTAGAAAGTAGGAAGGGGCTTTTCTGGGGCAATTACCTAACATTACATAAGTGAAAAAAAAATTTTTTTCTATTCATGGTTATCTTCATAGATAATCTAAGAGAATCTATGATTCTCAAAAACTATTAGGACTAATGAGAGAGTTCTGAAAAGTCATAGGCTTCAATATATAAAATCAATGGTACTGCATAAACAACTGGAAATTAAAATTCAAAAAAACTTACTGAATATTATAGGACCAAAACACATTAAATAGTTAAGTATAAATGTGACCAAATATATCTAAGATATGACTCTTAGAAATTAGAAAATACTGAAATTAAATAAGTTGAAAACAAGTTGGGAGATATCTACCCTGTTCATGGAATGGAAGACTAAATTTTGTTAAGATGCTAATTCTCCCCTAACTGATCTATAGATTCAAAGCAATCTCAATAAAAATTCTAACAAGTTATTTTATAGAAATCAAAAACATGATTTTAAAATTTATATAGAAAGGCAAAGAAAAAGAATACAGTTTGAAAAAGAACAAAGTTGGAGGATACATATTACCAGATTTCCAGATTTATTATTGCGCTACGGTAATCAAAATAATGTGGTGGTGACAAATGAAATGAACAGACATGATAGTTTCCACAAATAGACCCACGTGCACATATGCAGTCAGCTGATATTCAATGGAAGACCAAAAGTAATTCAATGGAAAAGGATTGTCTTTTTGGAAAATAATTTTGAAACAATTGAACATTCACATGCTAAAAAAAATAAGGAGTCTTTGACCCATATACCACATTAAAAAATTAACATGGCTTTTTTTAAAAAAAAAGGAAGAAGAAGAAGAAAATCATTGTGATCTTCAATTAGGGAAAGACTTCTTAGAGATATCAAAAGAGAAAAACTAGATTATGTTCTTTAAAAAAAAAACCCACAATGGTATGAAAACATAAAAATAACTCATTTACTAGAAAACATATTCAAAATACATATCTAATAAAGGATTCATGGCCAAAATACACAAAGAACTCTCAAAACTCAATAATAACACCCCAATTTAAAAAATGAACAAGAAGATATCCAAACAAACACTGCATCTGAAAAACTACATGAACAGCAAATAAGCAAGTGAAAATAAATCCCAAGATCATTATTCATTGGGAACATGCAAATTAAAACTACAATGAGATACCTATCCAACTAGGTAAGAAGGAAGCACTGGAATATAAAGAGAGAAAATGTCCTTGAAAAAGGATAAATCTAAGAAATTAGGGCAAAGGTGTCTACAAAAACTACCTATATACTCGAGTATAAGCCGAGTTTTTTCCGGCACACAATTTGTGCCGAGTTCGGGTTTTTCGGCACAAATTTTGTGCCGGAAAAAACTCGGCTTATACTCGAGTATATACAGTAGCTTTGCTCTGGCCTGAGAGGTCATCAGGAAAACAGAATATTTTAAGAAATAAGAACTAATGTGCCAGCTTGTCTAGAAGTGAGGTAAAGAATGTGGTAGTCTTGGTCCCTCAAGATTGCTGTCCCCTGGTGGACGTGCCCTATATAATTCTCTCCACCTGAGTGGGAGCAAGACTCGTAAATATGGGGGAAATGCATTCCCAAGACTAGCTGACTAGTCAGTTGACTTGAGCCCATTTAAAGGCCAACTACCTAATCTCATGTGGCAACCTTTAACAAAAGGCCAAGATTCTGCCACTGGGCTTGAAGAAGCAAAGTATTAATTATGTTGTGAACTCCTAGAGGAGCTGGCGAACCAAATACTTGAGGCAGCTCTAGAACAGAGTGTGGTCTCCAGCAGGAAACAGGACCTGAATCCTGCCAACAGCCAGTGATCTTGGAAGAGGACCCCAAACCTCAGATGATATCAAAACCCAAGCTAACACTTCAATTTCAGCCTGGTAAGACTCTGAGCAGAAAACCCAGCTATGCGGTGCCCAGGTTTCTGACCCGCAGAAACCATAAGATGATAAATATGTGTTGGTTTAAGGCACTAAGTTTGGGTGTGATTTTGTCACACAGCAATAGATAGCCAGTTCAAAGGGTGATCAATGAATTAAAATGTGACATGCTAATTTAGTCAATGAGAATATTTTCATGGTTTGACCCCAAGAATCCTTTACCCAACAGTAAGTTAGTCTGAATGCTTTATGGCTCATTAAATCAAAAAGCATCACAGGCTTCTTTAACTCCAGGCCATGACCACAGCCACCTAAGTAATATGTCTTGTCTCTGCACCGAACACCCTGCCACAGGTCTCCAGATCCAACAATGACACCCAGGATGAAAACACATCAGTGTTTACACACTGACCATGCTCATCCATGAGGCTGAGCACCAGGAAATAACAACTGTGCTTTATCACCATAAAAGAATGTATGAATCATTCTTGAAGACTCTTTCCATATATGTGGAAACAGAGAGAAGGTCCCCTCACTGTCCCCAAAGAATACTATTTGAATTCTTATAGTAGGTTGTAGTGTTCTTGCAAATTAAACAAATTAAAAAAAAAATCTTACATACTCATTTCTATAGTGATGAGTAAAAAACAAAGAACTTGGCTCAGAGTCTATAGCTCAAGTGGCTAAGGGGCTAGCCACATACACCAGAGCTGGCGGGTTCGAATCCAGCCCTGCCCTGCCAAACAGCAATGATAACTACAACCAAAAAAATGGCTGGGCATTGTGGCAGGTGCCTGTAGTCACAGCTACTTGGGAGGCTGAGGCAAGAGAATCGCTTAAGCCCAGGAGTTGGAGGTTGCTGTGAGCTGTGATACCACAGCACTCTACACAGGGTGACAGCTTGAGGCTCTGTCTCAAAGAAACAAAAAACTTATACTCTTCATTTTTATATCAATTTTTAAAAATTGCACTCTTCATTTTTATAACATTATCGATTCTTTTATTCTAAACCATTGTTAAATGGAAACACTGTGCAATGAAAGTGGAATGTGAAACAACTTACCCGGTAACTTTTTAGTCTGATGAAATCAACTTTCATGGAGATAAATCGATCTGAATTTCGGCTGATGTTCATAAAGTGCTCCACGAGATCGGCGCAGAATTTGTAACCTCCTTTAAGCACACACAGGACCATGATGTCACTATATCCTATGTCTTTCATAATATCCTTAGCCAGCCGCTCGATTCTGAAAGCAGTAAGGGATAACAAATACACACATTAAACCACAACCTCTTCTGAATGTTTCTGTTGCTTTAATATAAATGCATGATGTGTTATGCATAGCAAGTTACTCAGGGGGGTGTGGAGAAAAGCTCAGGAAACCGAACCCTACAGACAGAAAACTTTTGTTAAGGTTGGACTCAGAGACCACATTCAAAACATAAATTCTTATTTCTCTATGTCACAAAAGTTATTAAGGTGTAAAATATAACGTCAAAAATCATGAGTGCTATTATTTTGTTACTACAATGCCTGGTTGTTATAACCTTAACAATGTTACGATACTATCTGGGGATATTATGCTACTTTATGGTAGAGAAAAAGGAAATAGAGAGTGACTCACCTACTCACAGCATTATAGGAGACTGGGGGAAAAGTCAAAACCATGGTAACTATCTAAAAAAATAACAGGTAACTTATATTTAACAAAGGTAGTGTATTGCCTATGTGAAAGCTGCTCCAGAGTACCTCAGGAGGAGGCCGCATTTCCATGGAACAGGAGGTAAAGGGTGCCCCCTGGGGTTGTGCAGTATAATTGGGCAGAGTGATCTTGCAGCAGCCCTGACACCTGATACTTCATTTGGAAGTACTCTTGTATTTTCTAATTGTTTCATGTCTATAGTCCATTGCCTATATACCATATAACATCAAAACCTGAAATGGAGATAGGATTTAAGGCACATGCTTTTAAAAAAAAAAAAAAAAAAATCCCCACTGGCAGGTCAAATAGAATTAAATCTAAAATAGATGAACTGAATTATATAAAATCATATATTCTACATATGTAACATGCACGCACATAATACATTTTATATATTTATAAAATGTACGTACACCTATAGAATGGTAGTCATGGTTTTAGGCAATGTTTCTCAAAATACGATCATCAAAAAATGTATATCAGAGTATCTGGCAGGCTCCTTAAAAAGGGGTATTTGTTTCTAGTACGATGGAGTAAGGAGGTCAGCATATCCTCTCTTTGAAAAACAATTATAAATCTGGACAAAAAGGTCAAAAACAACTATCTCAGCACTCTGGAAATCAACCAAAGGCATACAACAAACTGAGAAATATTTAATCATGAACACAGAGAAATAGCATGAATCTATGGCATTCTGGTCTGGGGATGCTCCCATCACTCCAAACCCCAGAATTGCCAAAGGAAGCTCACTTGATTGGGAACACTGTACTTGATTGGGAACACAGTACTTGATTGGGAACACTGTACTTGATTGGGAACACGGTAAGCTACAATGGCCATCTCAGTAGCACAGCTCAATTATCCTGAGGTGTGATCCACTTTGAGCAATGAACTGGGAGGATAGCTGGGGATTTAATAGGGTGTTTGGGGGTGGGGGGTTGACAGTCATACAAAGAACTGAGGGGACACAGTCAGTTCTTTGGGTATCTCAAGTTGACCAGAGGCTGTGCATACGCACAGCAGAGACTAGAGTGAGCCTAAGCCACCCACATATCCTTGGACAACGGAGGCTATGTACATGTGCAGAGGACACACAAGAGAGCCTAGGGAAAATAAAAGCCTAGAAGACTTGAAAGAAATTTTATTATGCTTGTCAGCCGCCCCCCCCCCCCCCCACACACACACACACCCATCAGAAGAGAGTAGAAGCTTTCCTGGCTCAAAGTGTTTGAATACAACTACTAACCAATTGTGGACTCAACTCTAAGCTACTCAGACACAGGGTGAACCGTAGTAAGTAAGGTTTAAAAATAAAAACAAGAAAAACAAACTGCACAGTCATCAGGGGCCACACATTGTGGGGAAGACACATTTCACAGAGTGGAAGACAAAACAGAAACAAGGCCAGGCACGGTGGCTCAGCCTGTAATCCTAGCACTCTGGGAGGCTGAGGCAGGTGGATTGCTTAAGCTCACAAGTTTGAGACCAGCCTGATAAAAGTGAGATCAAAATACTATCTACTAAAAATAGAAAAACTGAGGCAAAAAGGATTGCTTGAGCCCCAGATGGAGCCCCATGATGCCACGGCACTCTACCCAGAGTGACAGCTTGAAACTCTGTCTCAAAAAAAAAAAAAAGAAAAAAAAAAAAAGAAAAGAAAAGAAAAAAAGAAACAAGGAATAACAGCAATAAATGGAAATAGTTACAAATGTGATAGATACTAAATTGATTGTATCAATAATCACACTAATATGAATGGTCTAAATACACCAATTAAAAGACAGAGACTGTCAATGGGGATTAAAAAAGGACCCAACTAAATGTTGCCTACAAAGAACACATTTAAAATACAAAGATGCATTTAAAATACAAAGAGGTGATGCAGTAACTATATTAATTTCAGACAGAGGAGACCATGGGGTAGAGAAAATTATTAGGAATAAAGAGGGATGTTACATAATGAGAAAGAGGTCAATTCTCCAGGAAGACATAACAATTTTTAATGTGTATGGTTCAAACAACTGAGTGTCAAAAAATGATAGAACTGCAAGGAGAAATAGACAAATCTACCATTGCTTTTAGGGACTTCAACTTCCCCACTATTAGTAACTGACAGATTCAACTGTCAGAAAATAAGAAAGGATTTAGTTGAACTGAGCAGTACCAGCAATAAACTGAATCTCATCCACATGTATAGAATACTTCATCCAACAGCAACAGATTATACATTCTTCTCAGAAGATACCAATAGGAAAATGAAAAGACAATCCACAGACTGGGGAGAAATATTTGCAAATCATATGTCTGATTTGTATCCAAAATATATAAAGGATTTGTATCCAAAATATATAAACAATATTGATTTTACTACTCAATAAAAAGACAAACCACTGAAATTAAAAATTGGCGAAAGACTTAAATAGGCCTCTCTCCAAAGAAGACACATGAATAGCCAACATGTACACTCATGATTAGGAAAATACAAACTAAAATCACAATGAGATACCACTATAAATCTGCTAGAAGGGTTGTAATCAAAAGGACAGACAACAGTAAACATTGGCAGGTATGTGTAGAAACTAGAACCCTCATATATTGCTTGTGGGAATATAAAATGATGCAATCACTTTGGAAAATAATTGACAGTTTCTTAAACTTACCTGAAAACTCAGAATTCAAAAAATCCATCCAAGACTTACATGTGAATCCACACAAAGACTTACATGTGAATATTCCCAGAAGCATTCTTAATAATAGCCAAAAATTAGAAATCAAATGTCTATCAACCAGTGAATCGATAATTAGATATTTTATGACTTCATTTATATGCAATGTCCAGAGAAGACAAATTTACAGAGTAAGAAAGCAGATTAGTGACTGCCTAATGCTGGGGGTGAGAGCAGAAATTACTGCAAACAAACTTTTGGGGACAATGAAAATGTTCTAAAACTGGTTTGTGATGATGATTGCCAAACCATAAAAATTTACTAAAAGTCATTAAACTATTTGCTTGCAATGAGTGAATTTGGTACAGTAGTAAGTAAATTACATCTTAATAAACATTTCAATGGTGAGGAGGGGCATTGCTGGCCCTACCCAAGACCACTGATATAGAATTTTTTGACATAAAGTTTAAGTATATACATTTTGACAAGTTCACTGAGGGATTCTCCTTTGGATGAGGGTAATTTTACCTAGGATTCAATCATGTTCTAGATCAGAACGCAATTAATTGAAATCACAAAATCCAGAGAAGCAGGAATTTGTTTTAATGAGGGGCTTCCCAAATTGGTGCTAAGGGAAATCTCTTCTGAGAGTTATGAAGAGGTGAACTGAGTATAAAATCTCTCTTTGCACAAATAAGTTGGTTTAATTGTCAAAGTCAAATTAATTTCTGTTTGCTTTCTCTCCTTCCTTTGTCATTATTTCAGAACCTTCAATACGTTAATATTTGCTTTGAATTACAAACTGAGAGATTTAGCATTTGGGGAAATGCAAAATTTTCCCACATTTATTTGATCATGGAACTTTACTCCCCTCAAGGAGGAGCCTTATATTCCATGGAAAAAACCATCTTAGGACATTGTTATTTTGAGGCTGTTATTAGTAATAACATTCTTTACAATACCCCCTGAACAAATGCCCAGGTAAACTATTCAGTTAAAGTATAAATTCATTTTATTTCAAAGTCTCTGCCCTATAAAACTTCTCTCTACTTCTATAAAAAGGAAATCAGAAACAGGGTCCTAAAATATATTACATGATTCACCCAAAACTGGGCCAGCTGAATGCAGAACCAAGATTGACACAAAAAATCACACTCACCTGTCCACAATGATGCCATGAGGTATAAGGACATAATCCAAATCTCCGCAATAGTGCTGTGGGTATGTGAATAAATTCAAGTCATACCCCGGCCAATTGTCCATAATCTGCAAATCAAAGTATCCTGGTTATGGCACTTTTCATTGGAAATTTATTTTTAAAACATAAAAAAGAAACAACAAAAAAGAGTATCACTTGAAAAACGATTCTATGTAAAGCTCACTGAGGCAAGGTTACCTGATTATTGTAACACGGTAAAAGGCTTAGTATTAAATGGAGTGCTCCATTCCTAACTATTGGCATCATATGATAAATATATAAAATTTGTGTCGTATAGCTAACTCAATGTAAGAGTGTACATCTGTAAATACATATAACTTTCATCTAAATTATGTGATTATTATGAATATGTTATAATAAACAACATGTTTATAATTTTATAATGTATACATTTATAATGTTATTACAATATATTATAGTATATGCTATTACATTTCTATTCATTGTAAATGCCTCAGCTGCCTAGGAAAGAATTACCTACCGAAAGTACATATCTCTTGGGATTAAAGTAGGCCTAAACTTTTAAGTGGCCCTATAATTATAGTCTTTAAAAGGATGTACTATAGCAGAAATTTAATTCAGTCCCATTGGAAACTGATGGTCCAGAAAATTGGCCTATTCATATAGTGTCTGCCTGATAGCAAGTATTTCTCCTGCAGGTTTTATAGTTAGAACAGTAAAGACATTGGGGAGAAAATGAAAGTGAAGTTGGTGTTACTTTTACATTCAGATCATCAAGAAAATATGCAACAACCTCCTTATTCTAGTGGGAAAAAAATATGCAACAACCAAGTGTTCCCTGTTCACACTGTAGCTGCCTGCCAGTTTCCTGCTCTTTAGTCACTCCTGTCCACTTTCATCAGACTCCTCTGTCCAGCTCTGAGCTTTCCAGGCCTTTGAGTTTCCAGCCCAACTCCCTGCACCATTCCTTAATTTAGGCCCTCAGAATGGTTTGCAATTAAGTCTTTGGGATCTTTCCCAGCTCCAGGTTTCTGTTCATTTGTCTGTGTGCACCCTGCACCCTTCCTCGCTCTCTTTCCCATCTCCCTCTGTATTGCAAACTCAGGTTCCTGCTCAACAGCCCATCTCAGATCCCACTTCCTCCTAGAGTCCCTTGCAGACTGCTGCTGCCCCCTGGGCTTCCTTCCCAAATTCCTGCTGCCCCCTCTCAGCTCTCTGTTCCACCAAACTCTCCACTTCAGGCCCACTGGGAAGATGCCTGAACTCAGTCTGACCTGTCTTCTGTTGTTTTAGAACCCAGTTATGCTCCACTTCACCTTGCAGCATTCCCAGCTTCCACCCCTTCCTCCTCATGCAGGACTCAAAACCTGTTCCCCTTTGCTCAGATGTTGGAAGGGAAGCTCATGGTCCAGCCCCACTCACTCCCATACCAGTTCTGGCTTCTGGAATTCCAGTCAAACCAACTCACAATACTTCTCCCCAAATTTATTCCCTGTCTCAGGAAAGGGCAAGTCATTGTTCCAGCTGCTCAAACCAAAACCTTGGAGTTGTCGCTGACTCCTTTCTTTCACATCCCCCTCATACAAGCCATTAGCTAATTCTATCCTCAATTTCCTCAAAATTTAGCCAGGATTATGTCTGAACAACTCTACCACTGTCCCCTGCCACCAGTCCACACCACCATCATTTCTCCAGGGCCTACCCTGGCCTCCTTAATTCCACTTTTATACCCCTACACATTGCAGCTGGAGTGCTCCTTTAAAAAGATACACTATGGGAAAATATTCTATGCTCATGGATTGAAATAATCAATACTGTTAAAATGTTTGTAATTCCCAAAGCAAACTACAGATTCAATGCAATCCCCATAGAAATACCAATGACATTCTTCACAGAAATAGAAAAAATAATCCTAAAATTTACATGGAACTACAAAAGATCCAGAAGAGCCAAAGCCATCCTAAGCAAAAAGAACAAAATTGGAGGAATCATATTATCTCACTTCAAATTATACTACAGAGTTGTGGTTACCAAAACAATATGGTACTAGCATAAAAATAAACACATTAGACCAATGGAACAGAACAGAGAACCGAGAAAAAAAATGCAAACATTAATAGTGCACTTATCCTTGACAAAGCTGCTGAGAACGTACAGTGGAAAAAGGACAGTCTCTTCAATAAATGGCACTGGGTAAATTGGATATCCATGTATAGCAGAATAAAACGGGATCCACATCTCTCACCACATACATATTCAAAAAACAAATCAAGATGGATTAAAGACTTGAATCTAAGAACTAAAACTATGAAACTACTAAAAGAAAACATTGGTCTGGGCAAGAACTTTATGATTTATACTCCCAAAGCACAGGCAACCAAAACAAAATTGGACAAATGGGATCACGTCAAGCTAAAAGTTCTGCAGAGCAAAGAAAACAATCAACAAAGTGACAAGATAGCCCACAGAATGGGAGAAAATATTTACAAACTACCCATCTACAAGGAATTAATAAACTAGACTACATAAGTTGCACCGGTATCGCAAAAAGAAAAAAATCAAATAATCTAATCAAAATGAGCAAAGGATCTGAATAGATATTATTTCTCAAAACAAGACATACAAATGGCCAATAGATAGATGGAACATGCCCAACATCATTTGAGAAAAGCAAATCAAAACTACAAATGACATTATCATCTTACCCCAGTTAAAAGACAGGCAAATCCAAATGATGGTGAGGAAGTCGAGAAAGGGGAACCCTTGTGCACTGTTGGTGGGAATGTAAATCAGTGCAGCCACAATAAAGAACAGTATGAAAGCTCCTCAAAAAAGTAAAAATAGGGCTCGGCGCCTGTGGCTCAAGCAGTTAAGGCGCCAGCCACATACATCTGAGCTGGCGGGTTCAAATCCAACCTGGGCCTGCCAAACAACGACTGCTGCAACCAAAAAAAAAAAAAAAAGAGCCAGGTGTTGTGGCTGGTGCCTGTAGTCCCAGCTACTTGGGAGGTGGAGGCAGGAGAATCGTTTGAGCCCAGGAGTTGGAGGTTGTTGTGAGCTGTGATGCCATGGCACTCTACCCAGGATGACAGCTTGAGGCTCTATCTCAAAAAAAAAAAAAAAAAAGTAAAAATAGAACTACCATATGACCCAGAAATCCCACCACTGGGTATATATCCAAAACCTGGGAATTCAGCATATCTAACAGCAAATGCACTCCCATGTTTATTTCCATATTCACACTAGCCACACTATGGCATCAACTTAAATGTCCATCAGCAAATGTATGGATAAAGAAATTGTGGTATATACACACATTGGAATATTACCCAGTCACAAAAAGAGTAAGATCCTGACATTTCCAACAGAGTTGGAACTGGATGGAGATCATTGTGTTAAGTGAAATAAGCCAAACACAAAAAGACAAATCTCAGGTCTTTCTCATTCATATGTGAGAGGTAAATATTAAAGACAATTGATCTCATGGAGATAGAGTGGAGTGATGGTTACCAGAGGAAGGAAAGGTAACAGGTTAGCTAGGATGAACAACAAGGATTATAGTCAGTGAGCCCAGCAAAGAGACCATAATCAACACGTTAGGGTATACTTTAAAGTAACTAAAAGAGTGGAACTGGAATGTTCCTAACACAAAGAAATGTTAAATGCCTGAGGTGATGGATACCCCAATTACCCTGATTTGATTAATTCACACTGTATGCCTACATCAAAACATCACATGTACCCTTATAAAGATCTACAACTATTAAGTGCCCATAATAATTAAAAAATAAAACTACAACATATATCACAACATGGCAACCTTCTGCTTGCATTTTTTCTTTCTTTTTCTTTCACTTTGTTGCCCTCAGTACAGTGCTGTAGCATCACAGCTCACAGCAACCTCCAGCTCTTGGGCTTAGGCGATTCTCTTACCTCAGCCTCCCGAGTAGCTGAGGCTACAGGCACCAGCCACAAAACCCAGCTATTTTTTTTGTTGTTGCAGTTTGGCCAGGGCTGGGTTCGAACCTGCAACCCTTGGTATATGGGCCCTTCTCACTGAGCCATAGGTGCCACCCCTCCTCCATTTTTTCAAGAGTTTGTCATTTCACTGAGTAAAATCCACCAGCGTCTACCTGTCTGACCTCCCCTGCTTCAGCTGCTGTTTTCCTTATTCATCCTACAATCTGCCAGGCATTGTTCCTGCCTCCTGAACTTTGTACCTGCTATTTCTTTTGTCTTCAGTACTGCTCAATGCTATTTCTTCCTCCAGACACTGACATAGCTGCCCTTTGCTTATTTCAACTCTCCACGCCATGACATCTCCACAGCAGGGCCTTCCCGGAGCTCCGTAGCAAGCCCTACCACTGCACATGATGTGAGTGTATGCACGTGTTGTGTTCTGTCTCATCCCTCCTACAGGAATGCTAGCTTGTGCAGGCAGAGACTTTCTCTTATTCATTGTTGAATCCCCCCTCAGTGCCCAGAACACTGACCTGGAATATGGTGGTTGCTCAAAAATGTGAAATGAATGAACGACTGTCTCCACCCTCGGGCCTCTCAGCTACCTAAACACCAGCCTCAACTCTCAGTTTGTCTCCTTGGGATAAAGAACACCAGCGTCCAAGGCTCTGGAGATTCAGATCTATGATATCCATTGGCCAACTGATGACCCAGATCACACACACTACCCACTCCACTTCCTGGAGCCCTTGCACTGGTGATACCATTACCTCGTGGTCTTCTAAGCTCATCCCTCCAACCATGCAAATGCACTACTCCTATTCTGGTTGAATCTCAGAAAACACTCTCTACTTCATGTTCAAGAGTCTGGCTCTGATACCTAGAACTGTAATGTTAGGAAAACAATTTACCCTTTCCAAGACTCAGTTTCCCCCTCCTTTAAATAAAACACAATAAAACCTAAGGACAAGGTTGTTGTAAGGATTAAAAGTAATACAATAGGCCAGGCGCAGTGGCTCACGCCTGTAATCCAAGTACTCTGGAAGGCCAAAGTGGGAGGACTACTTGAAGCCAAGAGTTCCACACCAGCCCGAGAAAGAATGAAATCCCATCTCTACTAAAAATGGGAAAAATTAGCTGAGTATGAGCGAGGATACCCCAGAAGGGTGAGGTCTAGAAGAACAGGTCTTCTCAAGGAGACCACAAGGATACACCTTCAGGGTCCTCTCCATGGTGACTCAGCTCTTGGGAATTTGTAAACTTAACTTCCTGGAACTTGGAAATTTCCACTTTTGTGAAATCCTGTAGTTCCTGTATGGGCTAGAATAGCATTTCCCACTTAATTCAAACTGGTCAGTGAAAAAGATACCTATGGGTTGGAAATTTTTGACTATAGATAAAAAGGGAAAGACCAAGCCAGTTAGGGAGTACAGCCAATTGGAATTCTTCTATGCCATAGCTCCCGGCCCGTGAAGAAAGCCCTTCCTCTTATAAACATAGTGTTTGGGTGCTCTTTCTCTCCATTGGGCCTCATCTTCCTACAACACATATAGTGCTGCACACCAGTATTCTGAGGTACTCAAGAAACTGAGGCAGGAGAATCATTTGAACCTAGGAGTTTGAGGTTGCATTGGGCTGTGATAATGCCACTGCACTCTAGCTAGGGCAACAAAGCAAGACTCTGTCTCAAAAAAAAAAAAAAAAGAGAGAGAGAGAGAGAACAGATAATGTGCTTAGAGTACCTCGTACACTAGCTGGTGTATAGTAAGTGCTTAAAAAATGATGACAAAAAAAAGAAAAAGTGAAAAGAATGCCAAAAATGAATGCCAAAAAGAGGGAAGACAATAGAAAAATGACAAAACAAAACTACACATAAATATGGTAATGTCATCTATAGCTCAGAGGCAGCATGGAATAGCAGTTAAGAGCATGGCCTTGGAACTTACATAGCTGGAGCACAGTTTGCCAGCTGTGGGACCATGGGCAGGTTAAGTTCTCTAAATCTCAGTGCATTCATATGTAAAACAGAGTCAATGCCCGTCTCATATGGCTATGGTGAGCATTAAGTAAGATAGATAATGGATGTAAGACTCTATATCAGCATCTGGTCTATACTTCTTCTGAGAAAAGATACCCAGAAAAAGTGAGGTGTAAAAGAACAGAGGTCTTCTCAAGAAGGCCCCCAAGCATACACCTGCAAGGTCCACCCTGTGGTGACTCAGCTCACCCTGTGGTGACTCAGTGAATTTATAGAAACTTCACTTCCTGGGGCCTGGAAACTAATGCTTCTATCAAAGCCAGCGGTTCTATAAAATCCTGAGCCCACTTCTCCACCTTGATTCAAATCAACAAATAAAAAAGGTATCCATGGGTCAGAACTTTTTGACTGGAGATAAAAAGGAGAAGACTGAGCCAGTCCGGAAGCACCGCCATTTTGGACTCTGATCTGCTACTGCTTCTCTGGCTGGAATAAAGCCCTTGCTCTTTTAACCATAGTATATGAGTGCTCTTTCTCTTCCCTGAGCCTCATTTTCCTACAACATTTCTGCAATAAATGTTAACCATTTAGATATACTGAAACATCAATTGTTTAATTACAAATTATATGTTTTAATTCATCTAAAGAAGGGCCTTAAACCTATTTGCCAAAGTCTTTTCACCTTAGTAAAAGCTATCCATTTAAAAGTAAAGAAATGTATCTCTCTAAAACTGTTCCATAATCCTAAGTGGCCATTATTTCTGGTTGATCTGAAGTAGTGAGTTTTCACTCCTGAGATGGAAGTCAGTTAGAGAAGATGGAACTACTGGTTTATGCTTTGTTTTCCTAAATGGTCCATGCAAATTGCTGTAAGTCAGTCCAAGCCTGGAGGAATGGAGGTTGCTGTGAACTGCAGATAGTTATGCTATTCACTTGCCTTTAAAAAAAAAAATCAAAACAAGAAGTCTTTAAATAGTTTCGGTATCACAGATAATATGCTCTAAGATTATCCGGCACAATGCTTTCTCTGTTCAAAGAGGCAAAACATCACCAAGCTGGAGAAGTGACAAGCACATTATCTGAGACATTTTATACAACATCCAAATTCCGGAACCAGTTCTAATTCTCCTTTCCTCATTGAAGATAAATCAAAAACCTTCTATGTCATTAAAATATATATATTTATTTTTGCTTAGCCTTAGTTCTTGCATGATTTTTCAGTTCTTTTTTTGCCCCAGGGAGAAAAATCTTTTGGAAACACATATAAGAAGCTAATCTCTGCTTCTCTCCCCTGCTGAGCTCCACGCATTTGGCCTCTGGGCAGTGAGTATGCAGGCTCATATTTGTCTGTCTAACAGCAAAGAGGAAGGGAGTCTCATCCCTTAGCTCTGATCCAAAGAATCCCCAGAAAGGAACATCAGCTGGCCCTGTCCCAGAGCCTGGGAGGGAGGTGCACTGTGATGGGCTCCACCTCTGAACTACACATTTTACCAAATAATATCTTGTATCCATCTGCCACCTTCTGTTGTGGTGGTTTTGGCCCTCAGAAGGGAAAACTCACTGGGAGCAAGTATGTGCTTTAGATGGATGACTTATCTCTGCTCCTCTCATACTTCCAATAGATAGTCGGGAGAAGTCGATCACAGTAGAAAAACCACAGCATTTTATACTTTTCTATTCTCCTTATTCCTACCAAACCCATGCACATAAGAACTAACTATGGCTCTTTTGATAATGCTTAAATTTAAAAAAAACAAGAAAAAAAAAAAAAAGAACAAAAACATGTCTAATAACCAATTCCAAAAAGCCAAGTAGGTAAGAGATTTTTTATTTTTAGCAACCAGAAGAGGCATCAACCAGGAGTCTGGTTTCTATCTATTTTTCTTTCCCTTCCTCCCTCCTCTCTGTTGCTTCCTTTATTCCTTGGTTCCTTCCTTCCTTTCCTTTTCCCCTCCTTCCCTCACTCCCGTTCTTCCCTTTCAAGAGACAAGGTCTTGCTCTGTTGCACAGGGGAGTACAGTGGCACAATCACAGCTCCCTACAGTCTTGAACTCTTGGACTCAAGTGATCCTCCCGCCTCTGCCGCTCAAGCCGGTGACTTTACTAGCTCCAGCAAAAGTGACAAGGCAACTCAGAGCAAAATTACTGAACTCAAGTTCTTCATCTCTTACTTGGCAATTCGAATTTGTTACCATTTATTGTTAACAATCAACTAATGACCTGCCTCCCCAATTCAACTGAAAGCTACTTGTAGGCAAGAACCATCATAAATCTCTTCATATTCCCTGTTCTTGTACAAACTTGACTTCTCATTTCATACTTAAATCATCTGGCTCTACTCCCCTCACCATCATTAGCACCAAATTTCTCCCACCTCAGAATTTTCTTTTCCACTTCATGTGTGGACCTCATTTCTGGATCAAGGTCAATGCCAACCTTGCATCTCCTTCACCTGCCTTAACTCAAACTACATCTCATTCCACATTCACACAATTGCCCCAGTCATCCAGAGCAGCTCCTCCTCTGAATTCTGCCCTGGAATCACAGTGCCTACCAACTGAAAGCTGGTTCAAATTCTGCTTCTGCCATTTTCTAGACATGTGGCCTGGATGATCCACTTGTTCTCTCAGTGCCTCAGCTTCCTCCTCTATAAAATGGGGAGTAGAACAGACCAACCTCAGAGATATGTGAGGGCTGCATGAATAATACAGTAAAAGCACATAGTGTTCAATAAATGCTTGCCATTATTACCTGCCCCATTTTTTCCACTGGTAACTAAAGCTCCCCTTTGATTTTTTGGCACCTCTTCCTTGAGGGCATTCTATTTTCCCAGGTTTCTTGCCCTCTCCAGCTTTCCTTTCCTCCCTATTCTAGATGCCATGAGCTTCCTTCCACCAGAATCTTAAATTCACTCTGAATTTGCCTTACCTGATTATAATCAACTTGAGGATAATCTAATTATCCTAAGTTCTACTGGGGAAAATGAAATAAATGCAGGGACTATTTCCAGTATACATTGCTTATGTCCAGCCTCTCTGGGTCCTCATGCAGCTTTGCAACTGTTTATCATGCCCAAGATCCAAGGCATTGCACCCAGTTTTTACTCTTTATAACCCTTTCCTACTTCTTGCATCTTTCAGAAGATTATGTGGTTTCCAAAAGGGCCTCAGTGGACACTAATTTATTGGGCTATTTACACTGTTGTCTCATTTGCTTTTTAGAATTTAATAGCAATCTACCTATGCTATTACTGCATTCGGATTTACCTCATTCTTTTTTAAGAGAATCTAGTATTACAGGATGGCAAAGGTCGAGTATTCCTTATTCCAAATGCTTACAACCAGAAGTGTTTGGTATCTGAGTTGTTTTGTTTGTTTGTTTGTTTGGTTGGTTTTTGGATTACCAGTTGAGCAACACTAATTTAAAAAATCTGAAATCCGAAATGCTCCAATGAGCATTTCCTTTGAGCTTCATGGTACTGCTCAAAAAGTTTTTGATTTTGGATTAGGGCTGCTCAATCTGTACTATATTTTAACCATTATATCAATGGGATGGTTATTTAAAAGATTCTTACTCTGCTCGGCGCCTGTGGCTCAAGCAGCTAAGGCACCAGCCACGTACACCTGAGCTGGCGGGTTCAAATCCAGCCCAGGCCCGCCAAACAACAATGACAGCTGCAACCAAAAAATAGCCGGGCGTGGTGGTGGGCACCTGTAGTCCCAGCTACTTGGGAGGTAGAGGCAGGAGACTAGCTTGAGCCCAGGAGTTGGAGGTTGCTGTGAGCTGTAATGCCACAGCACTCTGCCTAAGGCGACAGCTTGAGGCTCTGTCTCAAAAAAAATAAATAAATAAATAAAAAATAAAAGATTCTTACTCCTAATGGCTTTGTAACTGTTAAATACGATGGCCGCTTTTCCATCTTTATCCTTCTTGTGATTTCTGTAGCATCTGTGATGACCTCTTGACACATATCCCCCAGACTCTATTCCCTAGGTGCTCACCAAGATGTTTGCCCTCACTGACTTCACTGTTCTTTCTTGGTCTCTTTATTTGGATTCTCTCCCTCTCCTCCCCCCCTCCCAGTCCTGTCTCTTACATTTGGGGCTTTCCAAGCTTCTATGCTTAACAGTTGTTTCTAATTTTGTTTCCATTTTCACTGGGCGTCTTCCTCCACTCCCAAACATTAAATATTATTCTTTTTCACTAAAGATTTCCAAATCTATCTAATCATCCTCTCAAATTCCAAATAAGAATTTGAAATTGCCTGCAGTGCACCCTGACCTGTGGGCCCTACAGCCACTACCAATTTATTCTGTCCAGAAAAAGCTTAATGATTTCCCTCTCTCGTTCATCCCATCCTTAGGACAGTCCCTCCTCCCTGGCCAACTGGGAGCGATTTCTGCAAAAGCACACATCAGATGATTCTTTTGTACTTGCTATGCAACCCTCTGCCTTGGAATCCTCACATGGTGACCTTCTGTTTGTTTACCCTGCAGATCAGTCCTGCCCACCAGAGCAAAATCATCCATCTCCAACAATTATCCTGCTACTTTCTTCCAATTGCACATATCATTATCTGAAATTATCTTCTATATTTACTTACAAACTGCCTGCCTGTGTTTCTGCTCTAGAAAGCAAGTTCTTGAAGACAGGGCCTTTGTCTTCCTCCCAGCTGTATCCTCAGAGCCTAGAACATCTCGTGGAACTCTGCAGGGCAGTAAGCACGTGTGGGCCACGAATAAATAAGTCAACTCCTCACCATTTAACCGTTCAATTGAGAACTCAGTCACACACTGCAACCTGAATAGTTCTGTTGGAGTGTGAGGCGTTTCCTTCCCCCACCCACTCCCTCTCATTCAGGCCATTCATATTCATAAACAGATTAGCTGTGAATTACAAACTGATCTCTGAAAACGGAATCTTAATGGCAAGTTAGCTCCACCCACCACCCTCATCGCCATTTCGCGTTAAACTCGACAGAAGTCACAAGTACCACCTTCCGTGAAAACTACCGGTGGCCACAAGGACAAGAGCGGATTTGATCCCAGGACACTGCGAGATGGGTACTCTGGCTGACACCTCAAGGATTCCCAAGGTTAATTAAAGAGGCTCAGATCTGGGAAGCATCCCACATCCTTCCACGCGGACACACTGCTAGATGACTTGCTACTTTACACGCATCCCCCACTCCCACCCCCAATTCGCTCGACAGCCCAGCTTGCTGTTTCTCCCTTTCACAGCCGGCCTTGGGACACCCGAGACCCCACAGGCAGAGAGCCCCAAACTAAGGTCTCAAGGCTTCAAAGCTCAATCTCCGTCCACTTGCGCTCCTTCATTTCCCCAAATCCTCAGTATGTTTTAACGAGAGCTGAGAGTGCACAAAGAGAAGGGGCGCCACAAGAGCGGCACTCGGGGGTCTCCCCGGACCCGCCCAGCTCGCAGGCGTGGGGACCCGGCGAGGCACAGGGGCGGCTGCAAAGGTGCAGGTTCCCGACGGAGGGGAGGGGGGACGTTCGGGGTGAAGGGGGGACGTTCGGGGTGAAGGGACAGTGTGAGGTGTTCAGTCAGCGCGGGGGTGGGGGGAGGGGAGGGCTGGGCTTGAGGACCGCAGGGTCCCCGGCGGGCGGGAGAACAAAGCTGCGGTGGCCTGTTCTCGCTCCAAAGGGGGGTGCCCCGGAGGGGGTGGAGGTCGGGGAGGGCGCGAGCCGGGAGCGCACGGCTCAGCCCCGAAATCGGGAGTTTGCATTTACCACGACGCCTCGCCCGAAGTCTGGCGCCTCCTCACAGCTCCCGGCCATGTTTCTCCCGGGGAAATGGGGAAGGGAAGACGGCGCGGGAAGGATCCGGGAGGGCGAAGGGCGGCGTGGGGGATGGGACGCGGGGACTTGGGGATGGGGACGGGGCCGCCCCGCCCCCGGGCCAGCCGGCGGGAAGCCGAGGCCCGGCGCGGCTCCAGCGGCCCCGGCGGCTCGGCGGGACGCGGGGCGCAGCTGCGGAGCCCGCCCGCTCCACCTGAGCGCGCGCCCCTCGCGGCCGCCTGCCGCCCGGCCGTCTGCGGCCCCGGGTCGCCACCCCGCTGGGAGCGGGGAGCAGGAGGCAGCCCGCGGGGGCGACGGCTGGGGCTGTGCGGGAGGAGAAAGCGCCCCCAGTCCCCTGCTTCCCGAAACCCGACGTCCTAGCCTCGGGCTAGCAATCTCCTTGACTCCTCCCTGCCAGTTTTTATACGCTCGCTCGATTATCTCAAAGCAAAAAAGCATGAAAGCACCTGCGGTGCAGCGTGTTCTAGAAGCATCACTGTGGACCCAGAGCGACGCAGGCTATGTTTTCAAACCCTCCAGAGCACCCTCCGAAGCCTGGAGCTAGAGAGATGCTCTTGATTGCTTTTAGGATGACCTGTGCCTCGGTGACCGGATCTAGGCCTTGAGGGTGGGGTCTTTTGTTCACTGCTTTCAGGGAAAGGGGGATTCCAAGATTTTTCTGCTTTACCAGCTCCCTGAAAACATATGGTCAGGTTTTTAGTTGTTTCAGGTGGCAGCACTATTAAAGCAATCGCACTCAGATGATTGAAAATCTTCTTTTATGAATCTGTTCAGTTGAACCTGTCATTGCAGTCTTCTCCCATCTGAAGCTCTCTGTTCACTCTCCACCCTCCAGGACCCTGTATTCATCTCGCCAGAGCCTTCCCACAGCCCGATTTGAGTTTGAGGCCTCTCGGAAAGACCCCTTTGTTCACCTTCGGATTCTGGCACACACAGCTGGGAGAGGAACGCTAATTTTGCGTGGATCGAGGCTGAAAATAGTTATCAATCAGTTGGTGTCGCTCTGGGTTGGGAAAATATTCGTCATTCAGATGTAAAGCCCTAGCCAAGCTCAGCCTCGCTGGCTGTTAATATCTCTCCTAGATGCCAGCACGTGGCAGGAGGCAGCTCCCGACGTCCCTGTTAGGCACCCTGGGTTTCAGAATAGCTATTTTCTCTCAGTGATTGTCAGAGGTCCTTGTTTTGAACCACGTTTGTAGTCTGCCTCTCACCTCTTTCCCCCAAAATAAAAGATCGCCTTCTATTTTCATTTTCAAAGAGCAAGCCAAGAAGTCATATTCACAAGCAATGCCGCAAACATTTTCAGGAACTGAAAAGTGCTATGATTTATGGCTATGCCCAAACTTTAGAGTTCCTAAGACTCTCCCTGGGAGCCAGTTGCTGCAGCTTCAAGGGGGCGGAGGACAGAATTCAGAATTCCGCACTGCAGAGGGACTGGGATGAGTGCAATGTGGATGTTTCATGAACCATTGCTTTATTTAAAGGATCCCCTTGGCCCTCTTTCTGCTTTGATATAAGATGTAGCCATTTTAAAAGTTCAGTGTGGATACAGGGGCGAGATTGTGGACAAGAGACTTCAAACATGTCACAGAAGTAGTTGTTATACAGAAGTCAAAAAGCAAGAACTTTGATCCCAGCCTGGCACTGTGGACTATGTAAGGGAAATGGTAGATAAATCTTTTTCCCTTAGAAAGGCCATTAGTTTAAACATAATACGCAGTAGGTTCAGAATGAAAAAAAAAAGTAACTTGCTTGAAAGACACCAGGAATCTTATGAATGCTCCCTCAAGAACATTCTTTAAAGACCATAGAAGGATGAAGGAATAGTTTTTAAAAATCTAATTCATTTTATTTGTGATCTTTGTCTATTTTGATAATATTCTGTGTGTGGTCTGATTACATGTCAATACTTTGGACAGCATTATGTAATACAGTGTAATACTTGATATCACAAATAGTATTTGCAAAGAGTAGTATTCGGGAATATTAACTCATCTGTACAGGCTTTATTCTTAATCTTGCATTATGAGGTTTTAGAGGCAAAAATTCTTTCTAAACCTCAGATTTCTGTCACATGTCTAGCAGAATAGCTTTCGTGTAGGACTCTGATATTTCTAGTAACAATCCATGTTACATCAATGTAATTTACTTCACCCTTTTCATCTGTAAAAGAGGGCCCTGCATTTCTTTTTGACTGCATATGATAGTATTAACATGAAATAATATACAAGAGAGTCCTTTGAAAAATGCTATAAAACTGTAACGTATTACTAATCTGAGATGCTGTGAAAATAAGTGACCAAATACTTGTAAAATTATGCCATGTGAAAATGACAGGGAATTACCTATGATGACTAATCCAGGGTACTTATACTTTAGGGGCAATCTGGGACTGGTATGAGAATGGATATAGAAAAATGATTCAATTATTAAAATAATGGGATTTCCCATTAAAAATTTTTTTAACTTAAGTTCTTCATTTTCTAATATCCTTTTGAAGGAGCTGGAAGAATAAAAATGTGCAACATTGCAAATTTAAATACCTTGAAGCACACTTGGATTTTTCTGTCATTCTTTTTACACTTTCTAGATCTAGGTTTTCTGCATTTTATTTTTTTTTAATGTTTCTGTTGTGTTTATTCAAATTTCTTTTTTACGTTTTATTTCATTATTTATTTTTTATTTTATTTTATTATTTTAAGTTTTATTTCATTATAATTTATTATTATTATTATTAATTTTTGGAGACAGTCTGACTCTGTCACTCTTGCTAGATTGCTTACTGCATCATAGCTCACTGGAACCTCAAATTCCTGGACTTAAGCAATTCTTCTGTCTCAGCCTCCCAAGTACCAGGGACCACAAGTATGAGCCATTATACATGGCTTATTTTTTCTGTTTTAAGGCGAGACGAGGTTTCGCTCTTGCTCAGGCTGTTTTCAAACTTATGACCTCCAGAGATTCTCCCGCGTTGGTCTCCCAGGGTGCTGGGATTATAGTTGTAAGCTGCCAGGCCCATATTATTTTATTTATTTATTTTTTGAGACAGAGTCTCATTATATTGCCCTCAGTAGAGTGCTGTAGTGTCACAACTCACAGCAACCTCATACTCTTAGGCTTAAGTGATTTCTTGCCTCAGCCTCCCAAGTAGCTGGGACTACAGGGGCCTACCACAACGCCCAGGTACTTTTTTGTTGTTATTATTGTTGTTGTAGTTGTCATTGTTTAGCAGGCCCAGGCCAAGTTCGAACCCTCCAGCCCCAGTGTATGTAGCCGGCACCCTAACCACTGAGCTATGAGCACCGAGCCAGGGCCTATTTTTTTTTTTTTTTTTAGAGACAGAGTCTCACTTTATCACACTCAGGGTGATAGGGTATCACAGCTCACAGCAACCTCCAACTCCTGGGTTTAGGCGATTCTCTTGCCTCAGCCTCCTAAGTAGCTGGGACTACAGGCGCCTGCCACAATGCCTGGCTATTTTGTTGTTGTTGTTGCAGTTTGGCCAGGGCTGGGTTTGAACCCACCACCCTCGGTATATGGGGCCAGCACCCTACTCACTGAACCACAGGTGCCACCCAAATATTTTAGGGTTTGTTTTTTTTTGTTTGTTTGTTTTTTTGCAGTTTTTGGCTGTGGCCTAGTTTGAACCCACCACCTCCAGTATATGGGGCCAGCTCCCTACTCCTTTGAGCCACAGGCAGTGCCTGTAGTTCCAACTACTCAGGAGGCTGAGGCAAGAGAATCACCTAAAGCCCAGGATTTGGGAGTTGCTGTGAGCTGTGATGCCACAGTACTCTACCAAGGGTGATAAAGTGAGACTCTGTCTCTAAAAAATAAAATAAAGTTTAAAAATGAGCAAAACGTATGAACAGTAACTTCTCAAAAGAGGGTCTCCAAATGGCTAATAAGCATATGAAAAGGTGTTTACTCATCAAGAAAATGCAAATTGAAATCACCAGGAGGCCAACCATGGCTCACATCTATAATCTTAGCACTTTAGGAGGCTGAGGCAGAATGATCATTTGTGCTCAGGAGTTAGAGATCAGCCTGAGTAAGAGCAAGATCCCATCTCTACTAAAAATAGAAAATTAGTAGGGTGTTCTGGCAGGCATAAGCCACCATACCTAGCCTCATACCTGGACTTACAGTAAACTGCAGTAAGGAGTTGTTGTCCAGCTTCTGGGAGCTGAGACAGGAGGATAGCTTGAACCCAGGAGTTTGTGGTTGCTGTGAGCTAGGCTGACACTATGGCACTCTAGCCTAGAATGAGACCATCTATACAGACAGACAGACAAACACACACACACACACACAAATGGAGCTACATACTACTAAACGCCCACCACAATTCCTAAAATTAAAAATTTTATGAGAATCCAGAGAAACTGGAACTGTCATATGTTGGTGGGAGAGTCAATTGGTAGGATCACTTTGGGAATCCGGCATAGTTGCTTGTGTTCATAGGGTGCAGTGTGATGTTTCAATATGTGTGTACATTGTATAATAATCGAATCAAAGTAAGTGACATATCCATCATTCAAAATCCTTTCTTATGCTGTTTTGAAATATTCAGCCCATTATTCTTAACTGTATCACCTTCTTGTGCAATAAAAGATCAGAACTTATTCCTCCTATCTAACTATAGCATAATACTTGCAAAGACCAGTATTCAGGAATAACAACTCATCTGTACAGGATTTATTCTTAGTCTTGCATCGTCCAGCTTCTGGTAACAAGTACTCCACTCTTATTTCTATAGGATCAACTTTTTTAAGATTTCGTGTATGCGTGACATCACGTGGTGTTGTCCTTCTGTGCTTGGCTTATTTCACTTAACATAATGTCCTCTAGATTCATCCACGTTGTTGCAATGACAGGATTTCATTGTTTTTCATGGCCCAATAATATTCCATTAGGTTTGTAAATCATATTTTTAAAATTCATTCATCCATTGATGAAAACTTAGATTGATTCTTTATCTTGGTTATTATGAATAGTGTTTCAATAAGTGTGGAGGTACAGATATCTCTTTATCACACTGGTTTTAATTCCTTTGGATATATGCCTGGTAATGGGGTTGCTGTGCCATATGGTAGTTCTAGTTTTAATTTTTTTTTTTTTTTTTTTAGAGACAGAGGCTCACTTTATCGCCCTTGGTGGAGTGCAGTTGCATCACACAGCTCACAGCAACCTCCAACTCCTGGGCTTAGGCGATTCTCTTGCCTCAGCCTCCAGAGTACCTGAGATTACAGGTGCCTGCCACAATGCCCGGCTATTTTTTTGTTGCCATTTGGCCAAGACCAGGTTTGAACCCGCCACCCTCAGTATATGGGGCTGGCGCCCTACCCAGTGAGCCACAGGCGCTGCCCTATTTTTAATTTTTTGAGGAACCTCAACGTTGTTCTCCATTAATGGCTGAACTAATTTATATTTTTACCAACAGTGTATAAGAGTTTACCTTTCCCCACATCTTCACCAGCATTTGTTATTTTTTGTCTTTTTGTAATGACCATTCTAGTTGGGGTGAGACGATATCTCATTGTGATTTTGATTGTCATTTTGCTGATGATTAGTAATGTTGACCATTTTTTTTCATATACCTGTTGGCCATTTGTATGACTTCTTTTGGGAAATGTCTATTTGAGTCTTTTTTAGTTGAATTATTTACTCTTTGTGACTTGAGTTGTTTGAGTTCCTTATGTAGTCTGGATATTAATCCCTGGTCAGATGCATACTTTGCAAGTATTTTCTCCAATTCTGTACATTGTCTCTTCGCTTTGTTAATTGTTTCTTTTTCTTTTTTCCTTTTGAGACAGAACCTCAAGCTGTCACCCTGGGTAGAGTGCCATGGCATCACAACTCAAGCAACCTCTAACTCCTGGGCTCAAGCAATTCTCCTGCCTCTGCCTCCCAAGTAGCTGGGACTATAGGTGCCTGCCACAATGCCTGGCTATTTTTTGGTTGCAGCCGTCATTGTTGTTTGGTGAGCTCAGGCTGGATTTGAACCAGCCAGCTCAGGTGTATGTGGCTGGCGCCTTAGCCTCTTGAGCCACAAGCACTTAGCCAGATTGTTTCTTTTTCTGTGTTGAAGATTTTTACTTTGGTATAATCTCATTTGTTTATTTTGCTTTTTTTGCTTACAATTTTGAAAGAATGCTTACCTAGACAAATGGCATAAAGCATGTGTTTTCTTCTAGTAGTTTCATAGTTTTAGGTCTTATATTTCAACCTTTATTTTGAGTTGATTTTTGTAAATGGTGAGAGATAGGGGTCTACATTCATTCTGCTGCATGTGGCTATACAGTTTTCTCAGCACCATGGTTGTTTGCATTTTAGATCCGGAAATTATCTGGTGCCACTACCATGGTAAAAATACAAACATTTATAAGTAACTCAATTCTCTGCCAGCATGGAGTCTTTTGTCTTGGAAGTACAAACTAATCTTTTGACATTTTATTAATTCTTTGACTTTTGCTGATATTAATCTTTTATGAAAGGAGCAACTCACCCCGAGTTGTTCCTAGTCAGTCACTCAGTGACACTAGATTGGAAACACAGAAGGCCATTTAATTCTGAGTCCTGAAACATGAAAAAAAAAAAAAAAAAAAAAGAATAAAGAAAAACTTTCAGCCTGGGGATTGTGTTGAAATACATAAACATGTGAAACTTAGTGACTCAGATTGTTAGTCACAGAGTCACTGGCTAGAATTGGATGAAATCCACTGTGGACAAAGGCCAGTAATAATTATGATGATATTTTGCTTTTCCATAGTGCTGAACAAAACACTTTCCAAATGGTACACATATAAAAGAAAAAATGGCAAGATATTTTCTTGCAAATATTCAGCCTAAGTAAAATTCTTGCTACCTTTGAGGTATTCCCCCACCTCTCCCCACACGCACAAATACAAAAGAAATGGTAGTTGCAAATAATTGTAGCAAAAAAAACAATTTGAGCAAAAGCCTCATTAGTATTCGGTTCGCATAGGAACCCATCTTTCCTGGCCTCTGGTTTGGAGCAAATTAGAGCCCATGCATAGTCTCAAAGAGTAAGGAAAATAATGGCTCTGGAGTAGTTCTTACAAATAAATCCAGGACCTTTTTATATTTACACTCAGAATTAGTTTTGTATTATTTTACTTTTGTTAGCAATTAACCTGCTGCTGGAGAACATACTGAGGGTAGATCGAAGCCTGTTCTCTTGCAATAATATCATCAGCAGTAAGTGCTAGGCAGCTTCAGAGACATCCTCCCACTATCTCCACATCTGACCGGAACAAGAATTGGAGAGCTTCAGACTAAAAAGAATAATGTGTCCATGTGTTCCTCCAGATCGCAGAGTTCTGGCAGCCGACCTCAACTCTCTTGGCCACCATAAAGCAGTCATTGAAAGGACACAGCTGCAGGAACTAAGGACTAAGCAGTAAATAAATCCACAGGGCTGGAGGCAGAAGTTACATACATGACCCTAAAACAATACTCTGTGGTTATGAATGGACAGATTAGCATCTGATGGTGCTAGAGCAGCTTATGCAGAATTAATTGGTGCCTTAACCAGTGCTGAGTTTCTAATGGAAAAATGTCACTTAAAAAAAAAAGAAAACCCACATAGGAAATAGGGGGGGGGGGGGTACTTAACAACTTTAGCTGTGTCCTGGGGAGACTAAGGACCAACTAGAATGGGAATGGAGCTGTTTATTCTCTTAGCTGTGCGTGGATTCTCTTCAGATCACAGTGGATGTGTAACCAACACTCACTGGTGATATTTGACCCAGTTATTGCCAGATTCTGGGTTGCATCTTAGAGTTTAGGTGGGAGTAGTGTGGGAAACAGGTTGCAAGGCATGGGCTTGAGAGACTGAGAAAGTAAAAGGGATTGGACACTGATTTACCTAGAGCAACACTTCCCAAACTATGTTTGCATCCACTTTTTTTTTTTTGTATTTGAAGAAGATGATGCTTTGATGCATTAGGTTTGAGAAACAGTGACATAAAGCCAAGTTAAATAGACTTCTATGGGATAGAACTTCTAGGAGCCTCTAATATCCCAGTATGCACTGCCAATATTCAAGAAGACTGTTGCAAAAATGCAATGCAAATGTTTCCCAAACTCTTTTGACCATGGAAACTTTTTCAGGGAGAGTTTTATAAAGGCTATTAAAAATTACATTATTTTAGAATATTGAAATTTATGCTTTTCATGTTATTTCCAAGTAGGAGGGTTTCCCTGTTCTTAAAGATACACTAAATGGACTGAATATTTTAAACATGACATTGTTTTCAAAGTCTGCATAGATTTTCTTTTTCTTTTTAAAAATATGCAGTAGGTGCTTAAGTGGACATGGCTAAGGCCCTTCTCAATCTCTAGAAAATTCTGGCTTTGCAATTGGGGCCATCCTTCCCAAACTGATCTGAAACTTGGTATTAACCTAGAGGACCAGGAACCAATTTCCAGACCCTATCTTCTTTCCCATTCCCATTTTTGCCGTCTTCTCTCCTCCCTAAATGTGAATAAATCAGCTTTCTGAGCAGCAAGAGTGAGGATGAAAACCATCTCATTATGGCAATTCTCTTTTGTCTCAATGGCAGTGTGTTGGCTCACAAAGGGAATTGGTTTTCGATGTTGCCACCTATGAGATGTTCCAGTGAACCAGAAAGCATAGCTGGGATGTGATATGGGAAAATCATGCGAAGATGTGGGGGCATACTGGCCCCATGCTTCTTTCCAAGGAGCTTTCTGTTACATCTAGGACAATGGGAATCTATTGTGGCATCCACAGTAATAATCCTGTGGTTTGTACTTAAAGAAACAGAATTCTTTGTACTTTCTAACTCACCCCCTCAGCTGTGCCTGTAGGATTCATGGCAAGTTGAGCCCGCCTCACAGAGGGTCAAATTTGCTAAGTTTTAGCCCGTCTTTTTAGAACTTAAAAAAAAAGAAAAGAAAATGTAAATGTACTTTCTATTTTAAATTAGCACAGTGCAGGCTGTTTTAAATTTGAAAATATTGAAAAACAGAAGTAAACTATAAAGACATTTTATTTATTTATTTATTTTTGTCAAGTAGGCCTGGGCCGGGTTCAAATCCTCCACCTCCTAGTGTACCAAGGCCAGCACTCTAACCACTGAGCTGTGGGCAGCCAGCCTATAAAGGCATTTTATTTATGTATTTATTTATTTTTTGAGACAGAGTTTTACTTTGTTGCCCTTGGTAGAGTGCTGTGGCATCATAGCTCACAGCAACCTCAAACTCTTGGGCTCAAGAGATTCTCTTGCCTCAGCCTCCCAAGTAGCTGGGACTACAGGCGCCTGCCGCAACACCTGGCTATTTTTAGAGAGGGGGTCTTGCTCTTGCTCAGGCTGGTCTCAAACCTGTGAGCTCAGGCAATCCACCCGCCTTGGTCTCCCAGAGTGCTAGGATTACAGGCACAAGCCACCGTGCCTGGCCTGACCTAATTTTCATAGACTAGGCGTGCAGCACATGTATGTTTCAGTATAGTAGGCCTAGTTCCTTATGTTGACCACCTCTGTATGTTGCCCAGTTTGTTACAGTCCCTTGGGTGGTCAATTTATGGAGGTTCTACTGTATATAAATAAATATGTTTGTAATAAAACATTTATATGCATACTAACTATTTCTGGATGATAAATCCCCTAGAGACAGAATTTCCAAGTTAGAGGGTATAAATATTTTAAGGCTCTTGTTATTTATTGCTAAATTTAGCTTACCATATTAGTATCTTTCT
>CAUYPK010005507.1:0-16087 GCA_963574355.1 Loris lydekkerianus | reverse complement strand
CACTGCTGGTGGGAATGCCCACTAATACGTCCCTTCTGGAAGGATGTTTGGAGAATACTTAGAGACCTAAAAATAGACCTGCCTTTCGATCCTATAATTCCTCTTCTAGGTTTATGCCCAGAAGACCAAAAGTCACAATATTGCTTAATATTTTGATGCAGCAATTCTCTGATTTCTTTTCTGAATGAATTTATGTTTGTTCATTCTTTACAATGTTTTTGTTTCTATCTTAAAAATTGTTATTATTATTAAATTTTAAGCCTCTTTAATTTTGTGAAGGCAAACAATGGAAACCTAATAAACACATGTATATGTAAAAAAAAAAAAAAAAAAAAAGAAAGAAAGAAAGAAAGTGATCCACATAACCAAGAACATTGTATCCATCTAATGTTTTGCAAAACAAAAACAAAAGCAAAAGATCGAAAGTTAATTTCCACAATGGACTTTCAGAAAATAAGGTGAATAGAATCCCTCCACACGTATTAATTCCTCAATAAATGTAAATATATTCAAAACCACACTGAAGATTCACAGGCTGGCTGGTTAGATAAAAATAGCCAAACCATCCATATGTTGCCTCTCTGAAATATACCTAGCCTTCAAGAACAAATCAAGACTCAGGATAAAGGTATGAAAAACAGTATTTCAAGCAAATGAAAATTAGAAGAGAGGAGGTGTTGCAATTTTATTCTCAGATACAAGTGGATTTAAATCAAGTAAATCTAGGAAAGATAAAAATGGACACTTTCATGCTGGTCAAGAAAAAAATAAAATAAGAAAAGATTTCCATTTTAATTATTTATGCACCCAACTTAAATGCTCCCACATTCATGTAACAGAACTTTATTGATCTGAGAAATATGATATCCCATAACACCATAATAGCTGAAGACTTTAACACTCCTCTGGTAGAACTGGAACTTAAATGCTCCCACATTCATGTAAGAAAACTTGATTGATCTGAGCAATATGATATCCCATGACACCATAATAGCTGGGGACTTTAACACTTCTCTGGTAGAACTGGACAGATCCTCTATATAGAAACTAAAAAAAAGACACAAAGGCCTTAAATGTGACTCTAGAACAAATGAGATTAATAGGCTTATACAGAACACACCATTTCAAAACAAAATAATACACATTTTTCTCATCACCCCACAGAACATACTCAAAAATAGATCACATCCTAGGATATAAATTAAACATCAGCAAAATTAAAAGAATAGAAATTATACCTTGTATCTTCTCAGAACACAAGGCAATAAAGGTAGAATTCAACTCCGACAAAAAAGTTCATTCCCCACAAAGGCATGGAAATTAAATAACCTTATGTTGAATGATAGTTGGATTCATGAAGAGACAAACAGGAAATTCTTAAATTTTTGAAACATAACAACAATGAAGACACAAGTGGGATACAGTAAAAGGAGACTTAAGAGGGAAATTTGGTGTAATTAAATGCCTGCATTAAAAACAGAAAGAGAGAACATCAAAAAACTCATGAACCATCTTATGGAAATGGAAAATGGAGAACAATCTAATCCCAAACCCAGGAGAAGAAAAGAAATAACAAAACTAAATTAGAGATTAATGACATTGAAAACAAAAGAATCATTCAGAAAATTAATGAAAGAAAAAGATGATTTTTGTAAAAATAAATAAAATTGATAAACCTTCATCCAGATTAACTACAAACAGAAAAGTCTCTATTAACCTAAATCAGAAATGACAAAAGGTAAATAACAACATATTCCACAGAGATATAAGAGATTATCTCTGAGTACTACAAGAAACTTTATTCCCAGAATTTTTTTTATTTTTTTTTTATTGTTAAATTATAGCTGTGTACATTTGACATTGTGGAGGAAATGGATCAATACCTGGAATCACACCTTCTTCCTAGACTTAACCAAAAAAAAAAAAAAAAATTTTTTTTGAACAGATCAAATTTAAACACTAAGATCATAGAAACAATAGAAAAAAATCTCCCACCAAAAAATGCCCTGGCCCAGATGGTTCCACACCAGAATTTTATCAAATCTTCAAAGGAAAACATGTACCAATACTGCAGAAATTATTTCAAAAAAATTGAGAAGGAAGGAATCTTTCTCAACATGTTCTATAAAGTAAATATCACTCTGATACAAAATCCAGGAAAAGACCCAACTAAAGAGTAGAATTTCAGATCAATTTCATTAATGAATATAGATGCAAAAATTGTCAATAAAATCCTAGACAATAGAGCACAGCTTTAAATTGAAAAAATTAAAGTCCAGGCAAAGTGGCTCACCCCTATAATGCTAGCACTCTGAGAGGCCAAGGCAGTTGGGTTACCTGAGCTCACAGGTTCATGACCAGCCTGAGCAAGAGCACGAACCCATTTCCAAAAATAGCCAGGTATTGTGGCAGGCACCTATACTCTCAGATACTTGGGAGGCTGAGGAAAGACAATAACTTGAGCGCAAGAGTTTGAGGTTGTTGTGAACTATGATGCCACAGCATTCTACCAAGGGTGATAACGTGAGACTCTGTCTAAAAAAAAAAAAAAAAAAAAAATTATATATATATTATATTATAAATTATATATATATATATATATATATATATATATATATATATATATATCAAGATCAAGTAGGTTTCATCCCAGGTTTAACATATGCAAATCCATAAACATAATTGCCCAGATCAAGAGAAGCAAAAACAAAGACCATATGATCCTCTTGATACATAAAAAAAGCATTTGATACAATTCAGAACCCTTTTCTAATTAAAACACTTAAGAATATAGGCATAGGTGGCACATTTCTTAAACTGATCAAAGCCATCTACTACAAACCTATAGCTAATATACTGAAAGAAGTCAAACTGAAAGCTTTTCCTCTTAGAACTGAAACCAGATAAGATTGTCCTCTATCTCCACTACCTTTCAACATAGTGCTGGAAATTCTAGCCAATACAATCAGGCAAGAGAAGGAAATAAGGGGCATCCAAATGGAGGCAGAGAAAGTCAAACTCTCGCAATTTGCTGATGATATGAACTTATACTAAGAGAACCCCAATTACTTAACCACAAGGCACATGAAAATGATCAAAAAATATAATAATTTCTCAGGATATAAAATCTATGTCCACAAATCAGCATCCATTATATATGCTAACAGCCAAGTTTAGAAGATAATCAAAGATATAATTATCTTTACATTAGCTTCAAAAAGAAATGAAATACCTGGAAATTCACCTAATGAAAGAGGTGGAGGACTTCTATAAATAAAATTATAAATTCCTAACAAGAGAAATAGCAGAAGATATTAACATATGGAAGAACATGCCATATTTCTGGCTGAGAAGAATCAACATTGCTAAAATGTTGTATTTCCAAAAGCAATCTACAGATTCAATACAATCCCCATTAAAATACCATCATCATTTATTAACATCAATATTTGGAGAAAAATAATTCTGCATTTCATATGGAACCAGAAAAACCCCTGTATATCCAAGACAATTTTTAGTAACAAAAATAAAGCTAGGGGCATCATCCTACCAGACTTAAGGCTACACTACAAGGCCATTGTGGTTAAAGCAGCATAGTACTGGCACAAAAATAGGAACATAGATATTTGTAACCAGATAGAAAACCATGAGATGGAGGGAGGAGGTAAGATGGCCAACTGAAGCCAGCTTTCAACGGAAGGTTCTGTCCTGAGGGAGAGATAATGGCCAGAACGAACCAAATAAAGCTGAAGGTCAGACAATGAGCAGAGAGAGAAGATTGACAAGTTCATGTCAGCCCTGATGAGGCAAGCTGAGACTCTAAGGAAGCAAATTTCAGGTACAAAACCCATCCCAAAGAGGAAGAGAGTCTGTCCCCTCTCCCAAGAGAGCGGCCTGCTATGTGCTCTCTACAAGCAAGCACTGAACAGAAGACCTCTTGTTTTACCCCACAGGAGAGAGTGACTGAAGACCAGGACTCCTGCTCCAGAGGGATCCCACAGCCAGCCAGGGAAGTCTCTTGCCAAGAATAAAAGGTGAACAAATACTTTCCCTGCCTTCCTAACTCCCAGTCCACGCTTCCCCCCTATCATGGTGGTCGGGAAGCCTACCCCCTGCAGAACCCAGAGTGTCTGGTGGTTTCTTGCTAGGGCTGGGCATCTCATGGGCCATGGCACAGCTGCACTGAAACTGTGACTCTAGTAGAAGCATGGAGTCTCAAGGGGAGGGGGACTGGCCACATGTCACAAAAATACATAGTGTGGAGACCCACAGGGTTGCCTCACCTCTGATCCCTGGTGGCCTCACATCCCACTGGTGCTGTCCACACTTCCCACTGGTGGCGCCCACACCTCCAACCCTCTGGGTCTTTACCTCCAGTAGAACCTTTCATTGGTAGGTGCCGTACCTCTGACCCATGGAGGCACCCCTAAACCTTGGTGCCACCACCAAATACAGCAGCACCACTCCTGACTGAGGTGGCAGCTCCACTGTAGTGGCAGCAGCTGGGACCGTGTAGGCACACTCCAGCCAGGGGCAAATTTGGGAAAGACACCTCCCCAATTTGTGGGCCACCAGAGGGAGCCAGATCTCACCCTGCAGGGGTTCCAGAGAAGGAATGTGGCCAGGGCACAGGCACAGTCTCTGAGGGAGAGAATCACACACTGTGACAGTGACCTCAGACTCCGATCACACACAGGTGGAAAACTCCACAGTTTCCAATGAGCACTTTATCAGGAATCAGGTTTGAGCTCCTTCTGCATGCAGGTTGCAGAGTAAATTGACTCCCCTTTGACTCAGACAGCCACAAATCCCTGGTGTACTTGCGCATTGGTGGGAACTGGGCCACAGCCATGTGGGGTTTCCAGTGACTTAGAATGGGTGAGGTGCAAGGTGGGGAAGAAGGTGCCAACGCCCCTGGACTAGGTTTTTGCTGGGGGGGCTTTCTGACTCCACTGAGCCCTACAGCAAGTCACACTTGAGCAGCCAGTGGACACCTGCAGTCTGGTTGCCCAAGACCTTTTGAACTCTCACACTTGAGCAGTGACTATGCTGACTGGGATAATTGCTTTGAAACTCTTGACCTGAGCTGGCCACCCAGGGACCCCCCCCCCCATGGTTGAGCTTTGGTGGTGTTGTAGTAGGAAGAACTGATTCTCCTCTTCCACTTGTTGCTCAAAGGGTGGGGTGTCTTAGTTGCTTGTGCTTCTCTCCACAGCTGAGTTTTCACCCCAAAGCTGCCAATGCATTAGGATTGGATTGAGGCTGGATTAATACAAGACAGAAACACCTAGTCCCATCACACCAATCAGGTCCCAGAATCTCAGGCTGCAGGACTGAAAAGAACCTTCATAAAGCTGTAGAGGGAAACCACAGTCATCAGTCCCACCAATTTTGTAAAGGACTGGTTAACTACAACTTCTAGAGCCCTCAATCCAATCTCAACTTACCAGCTTCACTAGCCAAACTGTGAAAAATAACCATGGGGAAGAGCCAGCAGAAAAACTCTGCCAACATGAACAATCAAAGTATATCAACTTCCCCAAAGAAGGACAAAGGAGATACAACAGAGGATGACATTCATAAAAAAGTGGCCGAAATCTCAGAAATAGAATTCAGATTATGGATGGGAAATAAGATTAATAGAATAAAAGTAAAGTTGGAATTAGAAATTCAAGGAGTAGTTCAAAGGGTCCCAATAAATCTCCGAATTCAAAGACAAAATCTCCAAGGATTTGGACATAATGTGGAAAGAAATTATAGACCTTAAAGAAATATGAAAGGTATTTGAAGAGCTTCATGATACAGTAGAATCCCTCAGTAATAGAGTGGAGCAGGCAGAAGAAAGGATCTCAGAAATTGAAGACAAAGCTTTTGAATGCTCCCAAATGTTCAAAGAGGAATAGGTGATCAAAAATAGATCATTCCTGGAGAGAGTTGTGAGACCACTCCAAAAGAACAAACATTAGACTTATAGGAATCTCTGAAGAAGAGGATGGTCTCAAAAGCATAGATAGTTTACTCCAAGATATAATAGAGGAGAATTTCCCAAGCATGGCAAGAGATACAGAAATTTAGATAGCAGAGAGTTTCAGAACCCCAGCAAGACGCAATCTAAGTAAAGCATTTCCTAGACACATTGTAATTAACGTTTTCAAAGTTAATAGAAAGGGGAAAATTCTGGAAGCAGCCAGATGCAAGAAAAGTATAACCTACAAGGGGAAGAATATTGAAATGACTGCAGATCTCTCCACTGATACTTTTCAAGCCACAAGAGGATGGTCATCAACCATCAATCTCTTAAAATAAAATAACTTTCAGCCCAGGATCCTGTATCCAGCTAAACTGAGTTTCACTTGTGATGGAGAAATCAAATACTTTGATGACATATACATTTTGAAGAAATTTGCCATAACTAAACCAGCTCTCTAAGATATTTCTTCTCAGACCCATCCTCCACAATGACCAGCACAATGCTCTACCACCAAAGTAAAAACTCACCCAGAAATTTTTGAACTAAACCCAACTTCCACAGTGGTGAAAGGATTCAAAATGTCCACTGGACTTTTGAAAAACTTGACATCCAAAACACTACCAGGCTTATCAATACTCTTAAAAAATGGGAATAATTTAAATTTTCCTCTAAAGAGTCATGGGTTGGCTGACTGGATACATAAACTCATACCAGATATCATCCACCTACAAGAATCTCATCTTACCTGACAGAATAAAAATGGACTCAGAGTGAAGATTTTGTTCTTTCCTTATTAATAGGTTTGAGTTCTCTGTGGATTCTGGTTACCAAACCGTTGTCAGAAGCATAACCTGCAAATATCTTCTCCATTCTGAGGGCTATATGCTTGCTTTACTTACTGTGTTCTTGGCTGTGCAGAAGTTTTTTACTTTGATGAGATCCCAGTAATGTATTTTTGGTGTTGCTTCAATTGCCTGAGCGGTCCTTCTCATAAAGTATTCTCCAAGGCCAATTTCTTCAAGTGTTTCTCCTGCACTCTCTCCAAGAACCTTTAGAGTTTCATGTGTTAAGTTTAAATCTTTTTTATCCAGTGAAAGTTTTTTTGTTTTGTTTTGTTTTTTTTAATGGTGAAAGGTGTCAATCCAGTGTCAGTCTTCTACAAGTTGCCAGCCAGTTCTCCCAGTACCATTTGTTAAATAGGGAATCTTTCTCCCAGTTTATATTTTTGATGGGCTTATCAAAGATCAAATGATGATAAGTGTCCGGGTTCACCTCTTGGTTCTCTATTCGGGTCCATAAATCTACCTCTCTATTTTTATGTCAGTAACATACTGTTTTCATCACTATAGATTTATAGCATAGTTTAAATTCTGGTAATGTGATTCCTCCTAATTTGTTTTTATTTCTGAGTAATACCTTGGCTACTTGAGGGTTTTTTTCTATTCCATATAAGATGAAGTAGAATTTTTTCTAGATATTTAAAGTATGACAGTGGTGCTTTGATAGGGATTGCATTAAATTTGAAAATATCTTTGGGTAATATGGACATTTTAACAATGTTGATTCTTCCTAGCCATGATGATGGTACTTCTTTTATTTGTTAACATCTTCAGCTATTTCTTTTCTCAGCCTTTCATAATTCTCTTATTTATTTATTTATTTGTTTGTTTGTTTATTATTTATTTATTATTAAATCATAGCTGTGAACATTAATGCAATCATAGGGCACCATACACTGGTTTTATATACCATTTGACATATTTTAATCATACTGATTAACATAACCTTCTTGGCATTTTCTTAGTTATAGTGTTGAGACATTTGCACTCTATATCCAGTAAGTTTCACATGTACCCTTGTAAGATGCACTGTAGGTGTGATCCCACCAATCATCCCATAATTCTCTTTATAGAGAATTTTCACGTCCTTTGTGAGGTAAAATTTCAAATATTTCATCTTCTTTGGCACTACTGTAAAAGAAATATTGTCTTTGACTATTTTTTCAGCTTGACTGTTATTGGTATATGTAAAAGCTACTGATTTGTGAGTATTGATTTTGTATTCTGAGATGCTATTGTATTCCTTGATCACTTCTAAGAGTTTTATGGTTGAGTCCCTGTGGTTTTCCAGGTATAAAATCATATCATCTGCAAAGAGTGAAAGTTTGATCTTCTCTGACCCTATTTGGATACCCTTGATGACCTTCTCTTGCCAGATTGCTATGGCTAAGAATTCCATTACAATGTTAAAAAGCAATGGAGACAAGGGCAATCTTGCCTAGTTCCTGATCTGAGTAGAAATTTTTTTAATTTTACTCCATTCAATACTATGTTGGCTGTGGGTTTACTGTAGATGGCCTCTATCAGTTTAAGAAAAGTCCCTTCTGTATTTATTTTCTTGAATGTTCTGAACGTGAAAGGATCTTGGATATTGTCAAAAACTTTTTCTGCATCTGTTGAGAGAATCATATGTTCTTTGTTTTTTAGTTTGTTTAGGTGATGTACTGTATTTATAGATTTACATAAATTGAACCAACCTTGAGACCTTGGGATAAAACCCACTTGGTCATGGTATATAATTCACTCAATGCGTTGCTTGATTCTGTTTGGTAGGATCTCATTGAATATTTTTGCATCTATATTCATTCAAGATATTGGTCTATAATTTACTTTTCTGGTTGGGTCTTTTCTTGGTTTGGGATATCAGGCTGACGTTTGCTTCATAGAATGTATTGGGAAGTATTCCTTCTTTTCTATGGTTTGGAAAAGGTTAAGTAATGTAGTACTCGTTTCTCTTTAAAGGTTTGGAGGAATTCAGATTTGAAACCATCTGGTCCCAGACATTTTTTGGGGGGGAGACTTCGTATATTTGATTCTATTTCAGTACTTAATATACGTCAGCTCAGCATTTCCAATTCTTTCTGATTAAGTCTCGGAACTTGGTGTGATTCCAAGTGCTGGTCAATTTCTTTCAGATTTTCATATTTCTGAGTGTAGATTTTATTGTAGTATTCATTAAAGATACTTTGAACTTCTGAGGAAATAACTTCTGTTGTTATTTTGTCTTTGTAATTTCTGATTTCTGATATTCGGGATTTTGATTTTATAATTTTGGTTAGATTGGCCAAAGGTTTATCAATTTTTTTGGATTTCAAAAAAGACCAACTTTTTAATTTATTGATCTTTTGAATAATTCTTTTGTTTTGTATTTCATTTAATTCTGTTTTAATTTTAGTTTTCTTGTTTCTTCTGCTGGGTTTGGGATTGGATTAGTCTTTTTTTTCCAGTTGCTTGAGATGTCCCATTAAGTGATTGACCCTGGCAGGATCACTCTATTAACACTGATACTAGGTGGAAGGTGTCTCCACTTGCATTCCCACTCATCAGCGGTTCTTGAGTCTCCTATCATGCAGAGACCTAAGCCTCTGCCCACTGCTGAGTTGCACTTCCTCAGAGCCAGGCTAGACACCTTTCCCCAACTTATTTTCTGCACTGTTTATGGATTCACAGTTACAGTATAGCTGTGCTGCTTCAGTCCATGCAATGCCCTGTCCTAACAAGGAACCATGGACATTCTAGTCTCTGTGGAGATTGGGCTTCTAGGCCACCATGTTGGGGTGGGAAGGGTGGACTGGAAGTACAAAGTTGCAGGGTAAATATTTGTTCAATCTTTCTGCCAGAGAAGAGAATGCCCAGGCTCACATCAGGGGCTCTCTGGAATAGGCATCCCATCTACTAGCAATTTGCTCCTGTGAGGTGAGGTAAGAGAACCTCAGTCCATCACTCACTACTGAGATCCTACAGCAAGCAAGAAACTCTCTTGGGGGAGGGGATGAACATGCATGCTCTCTGGGGTAGGTTCTGTACCTGAAATTTGTTTCCTTGGAGTTGCACCTTGCCTCAGCAGAGAAGACATGCAATTATCAATCTCTTCTCTCACCTCTGCTCCCACCCTTCAGCTTTATTGGGTTCTTTCTGGCCATTATTTCTCCTTCTGGAGGGGAGCTTCTCTTCAAAGCTGGCTTCAGTCAGCCAACATCCACCACTCCCGCTTTCTCTTGTTGAATGTACAAATTTGAGTTAGGGAAAATAGCTAATCTGAGGATTTAGCAAAACACAAGACACAGTAGAACAAAATGAACAAAGAAACAAACAAAATACCAACCCGAGACACAAACAGACAATCAAAAACAAACAAACAAAAACTCAAATAGCCTGATCTAAGCACTCTCAGCAACCATAACAGGAAGGGAAGATGATTTTTAAAAAGCATATGAATAATAATTTTAAAAATTAACAATAAGTCCTACATGAAAGAAAAAATGCATAATAATCAAAAATAACTAGTAAAGATGAAAAGGAAAGGCACCACCACCACCAAATATATGCATATATACATACAACTATAAGTATGCTGTAGGGATCAACTTTAGTAGGAATATATTTATGTTGCAACATAGTTTCTGGACATCAGGTGGCACCGTGAGTGGTTCCAAGGCTTATACCTGTTTCCCAGCTTAGTGGTTGCCTGGTTACCCACCTGGCTTCTAGACCCTGCCGAACTGTTTATTCCACCAATCTCAAAAAATCTTCACAGACTTGTCTCACAAATTCTCCTGGCAAGGGTTCCCATGAAGTGTGGGATATCCTGGGCTTGTTCTGAGTGCAGGGCAACTGCCTGCAGGTGAGACTCAAAATGCCATGCCTGACCCATGTGGAAAGGTGCCTGCAGTGACCACCATCTCCCAAATTTTAAAACAATGGCTGCTTTCTATCTTCAATTTTTCCTGTCTGAGTGTTTCTCCTGCAGCCTAATTGCAGTGGTGCAGATCCAGATGGCACCCCACTCTGGCCACCTAACTCTGCTAGGGAGTCCACACTTCACCAATATTTCCACATAACACTTATATTTCCCCAGGAACAGGGAATTGTAATCCTCTGTGAGGGAGCTGATTGCCACGACAGCCAGGGCAAAAAAAACAAAACAAAAAAAAAAAAAAAACATTTCTGGCAGTCTCCACAGCTCTGGATTACACTCCAAGTCCAGCAATTTTCCACTTCACTGCACACCCTGAACTGCCACTGCACACCAATATTCCACACCAGGAATAATCTAGCACACTCACTCTCATCTGTTTTTCTGGGACAGCTAAGCTACACGTGTTTCCGCTCCGCCATCATGCTCTGCCTCCCCAAAGTCTCATTTTATATAAATGGCTGAATAGTATTCTATGGTATACACATAACACAGCTTGTTAATCCATTCCTGAGTTGATGGTCATTTAGATTATTTCCATGTTTTTCTGATTGTAAATTGAGTTGATATAAACAGTCTAGTGAAAATGTCCTAATGATGAAAGAATTTTTCTTTTTCTTCTGTGTAGATGCATAGTCATGGAATTCCAGGATCAAATGGGAAGTCTAATTTGAGTTCTTTGAGGATTCTCCATACTTCTTCCCAAAAACGTTATATTAGTTTACAGTACCACCAACAGTGTAAAGATGTTTCCTACTCTCCACATCCATGCCAGCATCTGCATCTTTGAGATTTTGTGGTGTGGACCATTTTCATTGGGGTTAGGTTCTATCTCAGAGTGGTTTTGATTTGCATTTCTCTGATGATCAGTGATGATGACCATTTTTTAATAAGTTTTTTATTCATTACTATGTCTTCTTTACAGAAGATTTTATTCATATTCTTGCCCAGTGATATATGGAATTGTTGGCTCTTTTGTTGATTAATTTGAGTACTCTATAGATCTTAATTATCAAGCCTTTGTTCAATTCATAATAGGTAAATATATTTTACTGTTATGAAGGTTATCTATTTCCTTTGGTTGTTGTCTTCTTAGCAGACAGGAATTTTCAGTTAAATTAGGTCCCATTTGTTTATTTTTGTTGTTGTAGCAATTGCAACAGAAGTCTTCTTCATAAAATCTTTCCCCAGACCAATATCTACAAGTGTTTCCCCACACTTACTTTGAGAATTTTTATTGTTTTATAATCTATATATAAGCTATTTATTCATCTTAAATCAATTTTTGTAAGTAGTGAAATGTGTGGGTCCAGTTTCAGTCTTTTACACGTGTTTGTTCAGTTCTCCCAGCACCATGTATTGAATAGAGATTCATTCCCCCAGTGTATGTTCTTGTTTGGTTTACCAAGGATCAGGTGGGTGTAAGATCTCAGTTTCATCTCACAGTTTTTTAAATTTTTTTATTAAATTATAACTGTATACATTATTGCATTTATGGGGTACAATGTACTGATTTTATATGTAATTTGGAATGCTTACATCAAACTGGTTAACATAGCCTTCACCTCACTTAATTATTGTGTTAAGACATTTATACTCTACACTTAATAGATTTGACATATACCCTTGCAATATTCACCATAGGTGTGGTCCCACGGATTACAATCCCTCTATCCAACCTCCACCCTCCTGACCCCAACCCCTACTCTTCATTCCTTCATACTGGGCTATAGTTGTGTTTTATCTTTCATATAAAAATATGGGTGATTATATATTGGTTTCACAATAGTACTGAGTACATGGAATATTTTTTCTTACATTCATGAGATACTTTACCAAGAAGAATATGTTCCAGCTCCATTCAGGTAAACATAAAAGAGATAAAGTCTCCACATTTTCCTAAGGCTGCATAGTATTCCATTCTATTTTATTTTATTTTATCTTATTTTTATTAAATCATAAGCACATGGATACATTAAGGCATCTATGGGGTACAATGTGCTGATTTCATATACAATTAGGAATGCTTACATCACACCAGTTAATATATACCTCATCTTTTTACTTAATTATTGTGTTAAGACATTTATACTCTATACTTAATAGATCTGACATGTACCTTTGCATTATGTACCATAGGTGTAAAACCCACCATTCACCCTCCCTTAATCTGATCTCCCTCCTCCCATTCTATCCCTCCTCTTCCCTCCTTCATCCAGGGCCATAGTTGTGATCTATTATTCATATGAAAGTCTGAGTGATTGTCAATTGGTTTCATAATAGTACTGAGTACATTGGATATTTTTACTTCCATTCTTGAGATACTTTAATAAGTAGGATATGTTCCAGCTCCATCCATGTAAATGTAAAAGAGGTAAAGTCTGAATCTTTTTTAAGGCTGCATAATATTCCATGGTATACATATACCACAATTCATTAATCCATTCTTGGGTCGATGGACATTTGTGCTTCTTCCATGACTTGGCTATTAAGAATTGAGCTGCAATGAACAATCTGGTGCAAATATCTTTGTTATAAAGTGATTTTTGGTCTTTTGGCTATACACCTAGTAGAGGAATTGCAGGAGCAAACATCAGGTCTACTTTTAGATCCCTGAATATTCTCCATATTTCTTTCCAAAAGAGACGTATTAGCTTGCACTCTCACCAGCAGGGCAGAAGTGTTCCTTTTTCTCCACATCCATGCCAACATCTGTAGCTTTGGGATTTTGTTGTTTGAGCCACTCTTACTGGAGTTAGATGATATCTCAAAGTGATTTTGATATGATTTCTCTGATAATTAAAGATGATGAGCATTTTTTCGTGTATCTGTAGGCCATGTGCCTATCATCTTCACAGAAGCTTCTGTTCACAACTCTTGCCCACAATGAAATGAAATTACTTGTTCTTTCCTTATTAATAGGTTTGAGTACTCTGTGGATTCTAGTTATCAAACCTTTGTCAGAAGCATAACCTGCAAATATCCTATCCCATTCTGAGGGATGTCTATGTGCTTTATTTACTGTGTTCTTGACTATGCAGAAGCTTTTTAGGTTGATCATATGCCAATAATGTATTTTTGGTGTTCTGCCTCATAAAGTATTCCCCCAAGGCCTGTTTCTTCAAGTGTTTCTCCTGTACTCTCTCCAAGAACCTTTCATGTCTTAAGTGTAAACCTTTTATCCAATGAAAGTTTTTTTTTTTTTTATTTAAATGGTGAAAGGTGTCGAGCCAGTGTTAGTCTTCTACAAGTCACCAGCCAGTTCTCCCAACACCATTTATTAAATAGGGAATCTTTCTCCCAATTAATATTTTTGATGGGCTTATCAAAGATCAAATGACGATAAGTGTCTGGGTTCATCTCTTAGATCTCTATTTGGTTCCATTTATCTACCTCTCTACTTTTGTGCCAGTACCCTGCTGTTTTGATCACTATATATTTATAGTTTCAAGTCTGCTAGCAGGATTTCTCCTGATTTGTTTTTATTTCTGAGTAATGTCATTGCTATCTGAAGTTTTTTCTGGTACCATATATAATGAAGTAGAATTTTTTCCCGATATTTAAAGTATAAAAGTGGTGCTTTGATAGGGATTACACTAAATTTGCAAATTTCTTTGGATAGTATGGACATTTTAACAATGTTTATTCTTCCCAGCCATGAGCATGGTATGTGTTTCCATTTGTTAACATCTTCAGCTACTTCTTTCCTGAGACTTTCATATTAATCTTTATAGAGATCTTTCACGTCCTTTGTTAGGTAAATTCCCAATTATTTTATCTTCTTTGGCACAACTGTAAAGGGAATACAGAACTTGACTGGGTTTTTTTGTTTGTTTGTTTGTTTGTTTGTTTTTGTTTTTTGTTTTTTTTTTTGGTTTGACTATTATTGGTATATATAAAAGCTACTGATTTGTGAGTATTGATTTTATATCTTGAGACACTGATGTATTTCTTGATCAGTTATAAGAGTTTTGTATTTGAGTCCCTGGGGTGTTCCAGGTATACAATCATATCATCTGCAAAGAGTGAAATTTTGATCGCCTCTGACCCTATTTGCATACACTTGATCCCCTTCTCTTTACTGATTGCAATGTGTAAGACTTCTATTACAATGTCAGAAAGCAGTGGAGATAGTGGGCAATCTTGCCTACTTCTTGATCTGAGTGGAAATCTTTTCAGTTTTACCCCATTCAATATGATATTGGCTGTGGGTTTGCTGAAAATGGCCTCTATCAGTTTAAAAAACATCTCTTCTATACTTATATTTTTAAGTGATCTGATCATGAAAGTATACTGGATATCATCAAAAGCTTTTCTGCATAAATTGAGAGAATTATGTGGTCGTTTTTTATTTTGTTTATATGATGTATTATATTTATAGATTTATGTATGTTGAACCAGTCTTGACACCCTGGCATAAAACCTACTTGATCATGATGTATAATTTGTTTGATGTGTCACTGCATTCTGTTTACTATGATATTATTGAATATTTTTAAATCAATATTCATTAGAGATATTGGTCAATAATTTTTTTTTGATGGGTGTTCTCCTGTTTTGAGGATCAGGGTGATGTTTGCTTGATAGAATGTGTTGGGAAGTATTCCTTCTTTTTTGATGTTTTGTAAAAGGTTAAATAGTATAGGTACTAGTTCCTTTTTAAAGGTTTGGTAAAATGCTGATGTGAAGCCATCCGGTCCTGGACTCTTCATTTTTTCAGAGATTTCATAGTTGATTCTATTTTAGTACTTGATAGGTCTCTTTATCATTTCCAATTCTTTTTCATTATGTGTGAGAAGTTGGTGTGCTTCCATGTATTCAATTTTTTTCAGATTTTCATAATTCTGAGAATAAAGTTTTTTGTAGTATTCATAAAGGGTTTTTTGAATGTCTGAGGTGTCTGTGGTTGTTTTTTCAAGAACTATAAATTATTTCGTTTATTTATTTTTTTATCAAATCATAGCAGTGTACATTAATGTGATCATGGGGCACCATACACTAGTTTCATAGAACGTTTGACACATTTTCATCACACTGGTTAACATAGCCTTCCTGGCATTTTCTTAGTTATTGTGCTAACACATTTACATTCCACATTTACTAAGTTTCACATATACCCTTGTAAGATGCACCGCACGTGTAATCTCACCAAACCCCCTCACTCTCTCCACCTCCCTCCTCCTTCCCCTCCCTTTCCACCTTCCCCCTATTCGTAGGTTGTAACTGGGTTATAGCTTTCATGTGAAAGCCATAAATTAGTTTCATAGTAGGGCTGAGTACATTGGATACTTTTTCTTCCGTTCTTGAGATACTTTACTAAGAAGAATATGTTCCAGCTCCATCCACGTAAACATGAAAGAG
>CAUYPK010005506.1:0-63869 GCA_963574355.1 Loris lydekkerianus | reverse complement strand
TAAGTGTTCTCCATATATCTTTCCAAAAGGAATATATTAATTTGCATTCCCACCAGCAGTGCAGAAGTGTTCCCTTCTCTCCACATCCACGCCAACATCTCTGGTCTTGAGATTTTGTGATATAGGATAGTCTCACTGGAGCTAAATGATATCTGGCCTTCAGACATATGAAAAAATGCTCATCATCTTTAATCATCAGAGAAATGCAAATCAAAACTACTTTGAGATATAATTTTAATGTTTTGCTTTTCACTTCTCTGGTAACCAACTGCCATACACCACAAGTTAAATACTCCATCCTTTCCCTACTAATCTCTAATACTACCTCTGATAAATGTACATGCCAACTTTCTTCCTATGAGTTATTGGTGTATTTGTTTTGTAAACAGTAATACTGGAAAATTATACATTTATCTGCTTTATTACAGGGAGTCCCTGGAAGGTCTATATATAGGGGAAAGGAGAGGAACCAAACTGCTTCAGTACAATTCTCTAGATGTGTTTTTGGTAGTCACTCTCCAGTTTCAAGATCTGTCAAGTTAATAGAAAACTGTATTATAAAACGATAAGAACCAATTTCAAACCAGGTAGCAAAAGGAAGTGTGTGTTCATTACACTGTGAGGAGGCCGAGGCCACTCATAAGAGATAAACTATAACTAGATTATAAACGAAACAAAGGTCACTGACTAGTAGTGTAACTTTGAGCAAGATACTTAATCTTTCACAGCCCAGTTTTGTCATCTATAAAATGGTCATAATAATGCCCCTAAGGGCAGGTGGGCTGGAGGAAATAAATGAGACGTGTGTGCAGAATGCCGAGCATAGTACCTTACATACGTGACTCAACATACATGAGTCAATGTATGTTTCCTCTCATACAGGATGAACATTTACAGTTGCATTTAACAATTAAATCTGTTCACTAAATTTCATAACTATCTGTCCACTATGTTGGCAATGTCGCTTACCCCACTTGCTGACAAATTCTGCTAAGTAAGGATTAAAGGTTACCAAGGGATAAGCTTATTAATAAATGCTTCCCATAGAAGTACTGTTGGAATGGGAATGTGTGTCAACCTGTTAATTCAGCTTTTCAAAACCAGAACCCACTCTTCACCCTCAGGAGGTACATCAGGATGCTAGCCTGGCAATGGTTCTCAGACATTATCTGTCAAAATTTCCCATAGGGCTTATTAAAAAGACTGCTTGACCCTGCCCCCAGTTGCTGGTTCTGTAGGTCTAGATAGAGATCTAGGAATTTGCATCTCAATAACAAGTTCCCAGGAACCATTGCTCTATAGGGTTACTAGTTGTGTGTTACAGCCATTAAATGCATCCTGTTATTGCTCTCTCTGCAATGTGCTGCATTAGAGAAATGTAGTTACAATTTGCCATGCAATGACCATTCATGCAAATCTCAAGAAGATATTAGAAGAACATACTGTACAATAATTATGGTATTTCAAGTTAATTTGCAACACTTTGTTTGTAGAAAAAGTAGTGATTTAAAACTGTGGAGTAAATAAATTGTTGAGTTTCCAACTGGGTAGAAAATGTAAATTCTTGTAACACTACATTTACCCAATTCATTTGGTCAGAGAAAGCACAATGACACATTCAATGTGCTGTATATTTCTTTCATAGTGTTCTCATTAATACTAAATCTCCAATAGAATCATACGAGCAAAACAACTGGATTAGAATAAATGCCTGCTGAGACTAGTTTTGGATAATGGAAAACAAAAGAAATTCTGCTTCTGGTAAAACATAAAACACTGAGATCTAATCGGTCTAAGAGAAAGCTTGGGCATAGTTGAAATAACAGTGTGCACAGAATCAAAGAACTGTTTCTAATTGCCTACTATTTCACTAACTAGGCATATAAACTTAGAAAATCATTTTAACCACTATGATTGTCATTTTTCTTATCTGTGAAGTGGGAAATGATAATGCCTAATTTAGAAGTTTTTTGTAAGAGTCATGCAATATGCATACATCTGCCTTCTAAAGTGCTATCAATATTAAAGTATCATATGCCAATTAACAATGTCTTGATTCATATAGCAATGAACTAGTACATGAAACTTTCTCCTTCACAACAATGACTGAGAGAAGGACAAGGCTAACAACCCCCAAATCTCCCAAGATTAGGGTAGGCAGATTCAGCAAGGAAAAACAGGATGGACAGTCAAATATAAATTTAAGATGAATAGCAAACAATTGTTAATATCAGTATTTCTCATGCAATATTTGGGATATATATATAATTGAATACAATTTTCATTAAATATATATAAAGTGAATATAATTTTCATTTTATATGTATATAAAATATATATATATATAATGAAAATTGTATTCATTGTTTACTTCAAATTCAAATTTAACTGTTTATCCTATGTTTTATGTGAAATTTACATTCCTAGAAATGATCCAAGGTCTCTACTCTCCTTAAACCTCCAGGCTCTTCTGCAAACCCTACCCCTAACTCCTGTAAGTGAACAATCTATTCTCCTACTTCATTGAGAAAGTAGCTATTATCCTACGTCCATTCTTTTAACACTTAAGTCACCTCAAAGAGCAGTCAAATTTCAAGAGTTCTCTATTTGCCTCTACCATTAGCCTTTCATTTCAGCTACCTCATATAAATGACATATGAAACTAATTTGATCCTCACAGCAACATTGTGAGGCCTTCAAGCAAGTGTTAAGACTATGCTGATTGGAACAATAAGGAAGCTAGGATCCTGAAAATTAAGTAATAAAGGCAACATGGGGCAGACAAAGGACTGCATGCCTTATCTTGAATCCTTAACCAGGGCTTATTCCATTCTACTCACATTCCCACCTTAATGTCTGATACCCTGCTCACAGCCATCAAGAAGAGTAAAAGAAAAAGAAAAAAGAAGTTGTGAGTTGTTAACTGGTCACACAGGTAGAAATGAATTGAGATGTTTATAAGCATTAATACTACATATGTTATAAATAAGAACTAATTGAATCAAGGAATTGATGTTACTTGATATAATGGCTAAAGGTAAAATAAATCCAACTTCCACATTCCAACTGCTGCATCTCGAAGTTTCAGAAGCCTCACTTGAGAGCTTCCAAGTTTTTCTATGGCTCATTAAACATACCTGACCTGTTCATATGGCAAGTTCAGCCAGGTGTGCAAAAGAGAAAACAACTAACAGCAGGGGTTTTTGTATTCAGCATAGCAGAAGGTTTATACATTTGTGCTACTGAAACTTTTTTTGTCTTTGTTTGCTCTGTTTAGGATTTTTAGTTATCCTAGTGCATAAATATATAATCCAAAATGGAACCCAAAAGCCATATGGATTTCAAGCTATAGGGAGTGTTCCACAGACAAGTCTCAATTACATGCTTAATGTCTTGTTATTGCATTCAGTATTGTATTTTTAAAATCTTTTTTAAAAATTAATTAGTATGGATTCCTATTTCTGAGGTACATATGATATTCATATGATGATCACATGGCTGATACTTCTTCACCTCTTAGAGAACCAGTATTAGCACTACTTCCTAAAGCTCAATTTTTTTCTTTAATTTCTCTGAAGTTACGGTAAGGTAAATACTCACAATCGTTCTAACTCATATCTGAATGGAGAGATGTGTACAGTGCACACAAATAAAGTCTGACAGTCTCTAGTTCATTTTCTGTATTACTTTAATTAGTCTAGGGTGGGGTCTGGTCATCTATATATGTACTTAAAGGCTCCTAGTGTCATTAAAATATGAAAACAGGTTTGAAAACCAATTTAGGAAAGCTCTGCTACAAATTAGAAATACCTGAAGGAGCTTTCAAACATCCTCAAGGGCCAAGCTAGACTTTAAACCAAATAAATAAGAATATCTGAGGGTGGGACCCAAGCATATATATACTTTAAAGCTCTCCAGGTGATTCTGAAGTGAAGCCTACGCTGAGAATCACTCCTTTAGGTTTAGTGCCTTTTCATGCCCTTTTCTTGACGATTAAGCCATCAGAGAACAAGGGACAATTAATTATTCGTTAACCTATTTAAACTGACATTTGACCAAACACAGTGAAGTCTGACTCAGACTGAGTGCATAGAAAGTACTTACTCGATGTATGATTATTTTTGAATACCTTATCACAATGAGGGCCCAGTGAGTTTAATACATCATTAAACATACTATCCTGACATCATGCCTGATAAAATAACATATATCATATATATTTTATGTATCAGATATGATTTATTTTTGTAGATGCAAATAAAATTAGTTATGAGCCTAGGATGTTAACATAATGCATTAATTCTGAATCTATGAATTTTGCTTTTCATACAACTGCTAAGATTAAATGCAGGAGATACTCTACTGTTATCACTAGTCTAGAATTGTCAGATTTAGCAGAAGAAAAAAAAGATTGCCAATTAAATTTGAATTGCAGTTTAACAAATATGCTCCATGAAATATTTGGGACATACTTGTCCTAAGAACCAAAATAAAACCAAACAAAATAAAACAAAATCCATTGTTTCTTTGAAAACCAAATTTAGCTGTCCATATATGCTTTACCTGGCAACTTGAAACTGCTCATGTAACTGTCTTTAAATAAAAAGTAAAAGAAGTGAAAACACTAATAGAAACATATCTAATGATTATAATACTGCTTAGATGTTATCTATCAAAATTTATCCTGTCTATAATAACACTTTCATTTATCCATTTCTCTTTTAATTTCAATGTATAATGCTTTCATAGACACATTAAGCAAAAAGATTCTAATTTGGGACATAGTTAAAGGCTTTAGGTTCAAAAACTCACTAAACAGTAATGTGAAATCATACCAAAGTATAAATCCCACAGGTGAAGGTAAATATAATGCCAAATACAAAAGGATATAACATAGTAATGGTCAAATTATCCATAATTCTAATATAAAAGTTAAAGAAAAAAGTATTAAAAATAATTAGAAACATAAAAATTTTATATGAGATTTACACCTCTTTCAATGTACTTGATACATCCATATTGGTATATATTCCTCATTTAAAATGCTATTGATATAGGCAAACCAAAAATACAAAATACTACTTTAACACTTTGCCAAATATAAAGAAAACTTAATAAATTTGGGAAAAGGAATTAGGCAAACCTCTTGTTTCAAAAATATCTTTAATTCTATAAGAGACCACATAGGAATATGAGTAGGCTGGGCCTTAAATTCACTATAAGAGTGGTTGTGTCTGAATTAGCATTGTCAGTATAACATGAGAACTTCTTATAAATGCAAATTCTTGGGCTTCCACACAGACTGACTAGATCAGAAAGTCTGACCCAGGAGGCTGTTATTTAAAAAGGGATTCTGATGCACACTAAAGTTTGAGGTCTAAGTTTTAACCCTACCTCTGTCATCACCAACCCGAGTAACTTATACAAATCCCCTATTTACAGCATTTCAAATTCAGTGTATGTAAAAGGACATAGATGTTATCAATTTTGCAGAGTAACATCAAGATGATTCATAGAGATGATTAACATGAAAGCAGTTTTTAAGCCTATAAGACCCTAGAAACATGACCAACCTTTTATGTCCATCATCAGGAAATAGTCTTTAAATTTTTTGTAAGTCATGATAACACTTATTCAATATATGATAAACTATGTATGTTTGTTCCTATCATTGTTTTTGGTCATTTTAATGATGAAAGAATGGATATAAAAAGGAAAAACATTCAATATTAAAATGAACTTGGGACCTAAGATACTGATTCTATCTGCTAAAAGCATTCTATTTAACCATAAGTGTTTCATCCAGACTGATATCACATATTACCATTTCTAAATAGAACAGCTCTACTTCCCTATATGTAAGTATTTAATGGGAGAGCCTATAGCAAAGGCCAGGGTTACTAGGTTCAAGGTCTGGCTCTGCTGTTCCCTCATCTGTGAATTTAGACACGTGTCTATCCCTGTGTATGTTGAAGGGTTTGACAAGATTGAGTTCTGTGAATGCTTTAAGCTGTAAATACTACACAGGGTATATTCTAGCATCTTTTAAAAAAATTATGGAAATATAATATGACATTTTGATACAAGCATACAGTGTATAATGATGAAATCTGGAACAGGTATTCATCATCTCAACCATCATTTCTTTGTGTTGATACTCTTCCATTGACAGCCCCTGAAAGAGAATTACTTTGTTCTCATTCATATCATATTAAACTTTTAGGGACTCCAAGATAGTATATCTTGCTTAGAGACCACACAGGATTCTTAAAGAAAAATGGATCTCTGAAAGCATTTATCCACTGTTTTTATATGTTCATTTTATTCAGATCAAATATTTTATCTGACCAAATTCATAAGACAAAGACAGAAAAAACTCTGAGCTCAGTACACTGCATCTGTGTCACTACTTCCTGAAACTTAATCTCTATTCTGTGGAGACAGAAAATTCCATTTAATAGGCATATTTTATTGCTATTTACAGTAAAACCTTTAAAACATGCTTTAGTTCTTAGAGATAGAAATGAATGCTTTAAGTCAGAAAACCTCAAGGTCAGAAGTAAATCTTTTGCAAGAGATACACAATCATAAATTAGTTTTTCAAGCAAAAGATATTGACTTTGAATATCCAAAGAAATAAAAATTTAAAAAATATAATTAATGTATAGGCATCTATCCAGAATATCCATTGACTAGAACAGAAGTATTCATTTATTTCTCTACTAACTTCAGGAGTCCTCAGTCTTTAGAAAATGCAGAAGGATATTAATATCTATATTTCAACACTTTTAAAGCATCATTTTAGGATGATGTACCTAGTGACATTTATTCATTTGACAACTATTTTTGAAAATGTCCTGCAGTTCACTATAAACTAGAATATGAACTCTTATTAGCCTGTGCCTATATAATGCCATTCAGCCATGTCAGAAAAGGAATATATATATATATATATATATATATATATATATATATATACACACAAACACACATCATCCAAGTAGACTTTCTAAATTATGTTATTCATTTTTATTTATGATTTATGCCCACATATTCTTCTAAAATAAATCATAAGTAGACAGGTAGATAATATGTGTTGATTGTGTCAACTGTGTGCTTAGTTCTAGGCCAGGTGCTATAAATGCAATCGCCAATAAAACATACCTGATTTCTCCTGTCACTGAGCCTCGTCATGAGAAAGACTTAAAAAAAACAAACAAAAAATGCACATTAATATAGAAACAAAAGTCACAATATGTTAACCAAAGGAAAAAGGGGATATATTAGTAGTTGATTGGATAGGAGTATACATGGAATGATTAGGAAGGATCTGATTCTATCTATCTAAATTAATATAATTTCTCTGTAGGTAAAAAAATTCATTCAAATAGAGAAATTTTAATTTTGATTATGTTCACAGAAAAGTTTCTCTCAGAATCTCTAGGCTATGGATGAGTCATTTGGAATATTTTCCAAGAATATCATTCTCTACAAATGCAGGCCTCATGGCCATCGTGTGAGGTTTTTTGTTTGTTTGTTTTTTGAGGACTTATCTGTTTTAAATAGGTTCTTTTAAGTTGTGGTAAAATATATAGCAGTTAACATTTTCCATTTTAACTATTTTAAGTGTACTATCTAATGGCATTAATTATATTTGCAATGTTATGTAATCATCACCATTTACTTCCAAAATATTTTCATCACCCCAAATAAGATTAGATTACAACTTCTGATTTTTCCCTCCCCCAGGATCTTACAACTTCTAATCACTTTCTGTTTCTATAAACATCTCCATTCTTTATGTGAAATGTTTCTGCCATTGTAATTGGCTGATAATTTTTTACAAATACAAATATTGACACAATCTTATTGCTCCAACTCTGAACCCTAATTACACAAAATTACTATTTGACTGACTGCTTTAACTAAACATGGAATATGGAGATTGATACTCTTATATTCCTGGAATAACAAATTAACATTTAATATAATACAAGAAACAGAAGACAATAAAACATATACATTGTAATGCAATAAAGAAAAAATGAAGGCTTGTGATTCAAATGCAACTAAATTTTAACTTGGCTATGCAATTTACTGTGTGTATGTGCACAAATTAGTTAACCTCTTTGAATGTCTCTTTACTCATTTGCATAATGTATAAAGTTGATGATGACCATGAGAGAGCAAAGTGATCTTCATAAAACAATTAGGCTACTAAGGATGGCAGAGAAGTCAATGATAAGCTTGGTCATTCAAATCTTTCTCAATTAAGTCCAATAATGCATGACCTTACTTGCCATTTCTTCTCTCTCAAAATGCTCAGAAATTTTAGACCCATGAGAGAGCAAATAGTTTCTGGGAATCCCCTTCTATCATTCTCCACATAAAATGTCTTTGACACAAGCTATTACCAAGATGCAGGATGAGTAGAGTTGTGTTTTCTTAATTTTGTTTTGTCTCCATATTTGCTTTGGTTAGCCAGCCGACCACTTTCTTTATACAATGACCATGTTGTTCCACAAAAGCATTCCAATTATAATGTAAAGTAATAAAAGGTTAAAATAAATTGGGGAAGAACCTGTTTATTTTGAATTCCAAAACAAAACATATTATGAAACTAATGCAAAAATCTAGATATATGAAGCAAAATTTTAAGACATTATAACTAGTATATGTTAAAAAGATAAGAAGAGATAAAGAGTTTCATGTTTCAATTTTATCTTAATATTGTATCATATCTTATTTTGCAAAGGTGCCTGTTAACAAAAATATATTCAAAAAGCCCTAACTATCATAGAACTTGATAAGAAAGCTTGTGTTTATACAATGGCAACAGCAATAAATAGATTCTGAGCAGTAGTGTGCTAGAGCGAGCTTGTATAGGCATGCAAGAACAAACTGTGCAAATCTCCTCCCAATTCTGCATTCAGTGGCATCATGTTGTTAGCTTGAGAATAGCCACAGTAAAAGTATTCACACCAAGGGAATTTGAAAATGATAGAAATCAGGACTTTTTTTTTTTTTTTTTTTTTTTCAGAGAATCATCAGCAACACCACAAGTTGCTACCTACTTTTTGATCATAGTTGCTTATGCTATGGTTTTAGAAAGAAGAAGTGTGGAGAACAGATATCTACTGAGCTTAACAGAGTATGCAAAGCTTGCTTTAAGATCTGGGAGCACTTTTACTAATGACAGTGCTTCTCATACATTAATGTGTGTAAAAATTACCTGAGGATATGTTAAAATGCAAATCCTGATTCTGTAGCTCTGGACTGGGATCTGCGGTCATGTGTTCTTTATATTACCCCTAGAAAGCCTGTGCTGCTCTGAGCACCACATGAGTTCAAAGGGTTAGAATATTTCCAATTAATCTCATTCAGGTGAACAAAGATTTCAGGAGGAGGGGATCTGTTCTGTTTTTCCTATCAAAATTCTTTATTGGTATTAAAACCAAGCTCTTGAAAAAAAATCTCTTCATAAATGATTTTTGGTTATTGTTTTACTAGTAGAGTAGCATAAAATATATTCTTTTTCTTCTACAAAATAGGCAATAATTTATTTTCTTTAAGTAAGAAGCTAATTTTTCTACTAAAATTTCTATTAAAACTGATATACAATCTTTGGTTAAGATAAAATGATGTTTTTACCCTCTGGGTAGATACCTAGTAAAACAATGGCAGGATCAAATGGAAGGTCCACTTTTAGCTCATTGAATATCTTCCATACTTCTTTCCATAGAGGTTGTATTGGTGTCCAGTGCTAACATCAGTGTAGAAATATCTGCTCGTCTCCACTGCAAAGTAAAAAGATGGAGACTTTATATCTTTTGTAAAAATCCAGAGGAATTTAGACAACACTCTTCTAAGCAAGCCATCAGAAGAATGAAAAAGCAAGCATCCTATGTACTCAATACTAATTTAAAACTAGTAGATGAATAACTACATGAGAGAAAAACATAATTAAATTTAAGGAGGGGGAGGGGAAGAGAGGGCGGGGTTCCCCCCAATGGGTACAGCAAACACAAATATGCTAATCATATGTATCCTTATATTAATCCAAAATATATATATATATATACATATATATAATTTGGTTGATAAATAAAAAGCAATGCTATTTTATAATTCTACTCCCCTCTCAAAACTCACCAAAAACACAGGAATGAAGAGTGTGTGTGTGTGTTGAGAGTGGGTGAATCTACCTACAAATCACAAGAAAATGGCCACCATTGTGATCCAAAAACCACATTCTGAGACATGTTTACAAAACACTATGAAATACAAAACACAACAAGAAGACTCAAAGACAAAATGCATACCTCTTTACACTTTGAGAAGTATTCAGAGTTTCTCCAAAATAATTGTTGCTATGGTTAGTGTTTTATTCAATGACCCCTTTGAGTAATTAGATTTAGAGGGAAAAAAACTAAAGAATGATAAAATACTTCTGCATAAACCAAGTTTGATACTGCAGCATGGCAAGAGAGACAGACTTGAAGAAGAAACCATACTGATACAACATGTTTATCTATAATGTCACTTAGTTGGGACTGCCAGAGGTAAGATGTAATAAATAATAATAAGTACAGTACAGTACGAAACAGAGCCTAGATCTTATGGGATTTACTGTGAATGATCAACCACTTGAACATCAATAACTAAGAGGAAACATGCTACTAAGGAGGAATGGCTGACATTTGTTTTGAATACTTGCTGAAAGAAAGAAACCCAAATCAAATATATTGGCATGCCCATATCATTATATTTTCCCCTGACTCCAAAATATGGCTGGTCCCACAAAAGATCAGTGTAATATCAAAGGAGTGAACATTAAATTATCCAATGAAATTGGAAAAAATAGTTTTAATTAAAAGAAGCAATCAAATCGGAACAAATGACCAGTGAATAATACATATCACAAGAAGACTTGTCCAAGAGAAAAAAAAAAAAAGCTCAGACAATTATTTCTCCACAGTCTCAGAAAATTACAAATAGCATTACTTAGATGATAAGAAATAGAGCTACAATCGTATAAAGATTCAAAACAGATTATACGATGATATAATATAAAAGATAACAGAATTCCGAAAACAGGTGGAAAAGAGAGAACAGAACAGTAGAGATATAAGATGATGTAAGAAGCAATACAATTTACATAAACATTACTGAAAAGATAGCAGGGCTTAGTGGAAAATCGGGAAGAAAAGTAGAAGGTGAAAGAGATATTAAAATATGAAAACAATACCTGACATAGTACCGATGCTCCTGAAGAATGAAGCTTGCTGGCTGAGAAAGGCCTATATATGGGGATAAAAAGGGCATAATGTATCACAAGCAAAGGGTACAGAACATTCAGCATGAGAACCTATCTGGAAAAAGTTACCAAATCTCAAGGATAAATGAAGATACATGTGGGCATTCATGAAGAAAGAAACAGTCACTTACAAAGAGGGTTTTATTGTCTACTTGCCACAACAAATTAACTGATACTTTACTTCCTTTCTTTTGTTACAACAAAAATCAAACTAGAAAATCCAAAAACAAACTCCCAAACCACAACACCGTGCAAAACACAAGAAACAATTGTTTCTAGACAGTGAAAAACAGTTTAGGATTGTGCTCCCCCAAATAAGGAAAATGAATGAGCTAAGCATTAAGACCACTGAGCTATACACCCTGAGGCTTTTCTTTCTTTCTTTCTTTTTTAATTTTCTTTTTTTTGAGACGGAGTCTAGCTCTGTTACCCAGACTAGAGTGCCCACCACAATGCCTGACAATTTGAGTACAGACAGGTGTCGCTCTTGCTCAGGCTAGGATTACAAGTGTGAGCCACCATACCCGGTACCCAGAGGCATTTCTGAACTACAGAACAGAGGGGAAGAAATGAAACTAGTAGAGCGGAGTTGGTGAGTTAAGAAAGAATATATCAGAGTTTGGGACAGATGAAACGTAGAGATAAAAGAACAAGAACTGCAAATCTCTTCATAGGGATTCCTTTGAGTCTTTGGTTAAATATTTAGCTGTGTATACAGATAGCATAAAACTCCAAGAGGACAGATAAATAAAAAATTCTTCATAATGATAAGCTTAACAACTTGTGGAGTTTACAAAAGACATTGACACTTTTGAGTTCCAACCGGCCAGAATGGAGAGACTATGGTGAATAACCAGAGCATGAATTAGGAATCCCAGAAGGATCAGGCTTTAAGAGGAGGGACAGATTTGTCTGAGAATAAAATTTACTCTAAATATGAAAGCCTGCACACCAGCCACTGAAGGATCAAGTAGGTTTTCAAGTAATCTATATAGCTTCCTAAAATAAATGCATAAATGCCAGTACTCGTTTACAAAAACTTCAAAATCTGGAAACTCAACAATGTAAAAAAGCAATGTCTATCACATAAGGGAAAGTTCCAACACATGCTGAGAAGTAGAAAAATAGATCCATGGCCAGAAGAAAAATAAATCAACAGAAACAGATCAAGATGAAAGAGGTATGATGAAAACACCAGAAAAATAGATTAAAATGATTATATAAAATGCATGTCCTTAGAAGAAAGCATAAACATTATAAGTAAATATGAGAAATTTATATGAACAAATTTGAATTTCCAGAGCACCCCAAAACTCAATCTTTGAAATGCAAACCTCATAAAACAGCTTTAAAAATAGGTAAGACAGTACAGAAAATAAAAGTAACTGAGCCTGAAGACATGACAATAAACACTATTGAATCTAAACTGCAAATAGGAAAAATACTATAAAAATATGAACACTGCCTCAGAAATGTGTAGGGAGATATATAACAGTTTAACATATGCATAACTATAGATCAAGAAAGGCTTTTTCAACAAAAATAGTAGAGTAAGAATCCATAAAAATATTTCTTTCCATAAAATAAGGAATATGGCAAAAGATGCCAGAATAAACATTTTCAGAACTCTGGAAATCAATAAAGGACTTCCAGAAATCCATTTTAGCAACACAAACACCAGAAAAAATAAAACTGAAGAAGTCAACTATAAATAACTCTGGAAATTAACAAAAGGCTTACAACAATGTGAAGAACAATTATTTTTCCAGAAAACACAGCATAACATTGGTAAGAAGAACACTCTTCTTTAGCATTTATGCTTACACTATTCCCATGTCCTTTATTCCAGCTCTATTTTAAAATTTAGTTTCTTTTTTTTTTTTTATTGTTTGGGATTCATTAAGGGTACAAAGAATTAGGTTACACTGATTGCATTTGTTAGGTAAAGTCGCTCTTATAATTGTGTCCCACCCCTAAGAGGTGTGCCATATACCGTGGCCCCCGTGCCCCTTCCACCTCCTCTGTCTCTGCTCCCTCATTCCCCTACCCCCCACCTTGTATTAGAACATCTACTCCCTTCAGATAAAGTGATTTTTTTTCATATTCTCCCTTCTACTCAATTCACATTAGAATTCTTTTTTTTTTTTTTTATTAAATCATAGTTGTGTACATTAATGTGATCATGGGGCACCATACACTAGTTTCATAGACCGTTTGGCACATTTTCATCACACTGGTTAACATAGCCTTCCTGGCATTTTCTTAGTTATTATGCTAAGACATTTACATTCCACATTTACTAAGTTTCACATATACCCTTGTAAGATGCACCGCAGGTGTAATCCCAGAAACCCCCCTCTCTCAACCCACCTCCCATCTTTCTGCCCTCCCTTTCCCCCTTCCCCCTATTAGGTTGTAACTGGGTTATAGCTTTCATGTGAAAGCCATAAATTAGTTTCATAGTAGGGCTGAGTACATTGGGTACTTTTTCTTCCATTCTTGAGATACTTTACTAAGAAAATATGTTCCAGCTCCATCCATGTAAACATGAAAGAGGTAAAGTCTCCATCTTTCTTTAAGGCTGCATAATATTCCATGGTGTATATATACCACAATTTATTAATCCAATTCTTGATTCTCCATTGTTGTGATACTTTACTAAGAAGAATGTGTCCCACATCCATCCAGGTTAATACAAAAGATGTAAAGTCTCCATCTTTTTTTAATGGCTGAATAGTATTCCATGGTATACATATACCACAGCATGTTAATACATTCCTGGGTTGGTGGGCATTTAGGTTGTTTCCACATTTTGGATATTGTCAATTGACCTGTGATAAACAGTCTAATGCAAATAGCCTTATGATAAAAGAATTTTTTTTCTTCAGGGTAGAGGCCTAGTAATGGGATTGCAGGATCAAAGGGGAGGTCTAATTTGAGTTCTTTGAGGATTCTCTATACTTCCTTCCAAAATGGTTGTATTAGTTTGCAGTCCCACCAGCATTGTAAAAGTGTTCTTTCTAGACAGACTTTGCAAAAAGAAAAAAAGAAAAAAAAAAAAAAAGGCCAATATAGAGTTGGCTTGAGAATGAAGCCAGCACAATGGAAACAGAGCATATAAAGAAGAATAGATACCTAGGAATATTTTTTAGGTCCCTGATTCCAGGTGTGTAAAATTAGAGGAAATACAGGCACAGACTTGGTTCCAGTTCCAAAGATCCAAAAAAGACAATCTGTTGGGGCTGGCTGAGTTATGTCATCCATACCTTGTTTTTGGAGAAGATATTATGCTTCCTTGCAAAGAAAGAGAAACTAATTACCCCATCAATTTACATGGTGACATTTTCATAACAAATACTATTTTGAAGATTTTGCTGCCTGAAGTGTCCAGAATGTCCCGTTTCTGTCCTCAGTGTTCCAAAATCCTACTCATCCTGATTGTCTTCAATCTTCCATGAAGCCTTTCAAGATGACAGTTAACTTTAGACCACATCTCTGGGCAAACCTGTAACATTTCTTTACTGAAGTACTTATCTTTTACTAAGAGTTGAGATAAAGTTTTATGGCTCATTATTAAGGTGGAATTTATCATTTAATTAAATAATTTGCAAAAAAACTATTATATGATATTCAAATAACTAAGTAAAACTTGGAATATATAATAAAAGTACACAATAAATATCTTATCAAAAGAGACTATGAAGGGCTAGAAATTATAAAAATAAGCAAATACAAATTAAGAACTTAAAATCTACAATAACCTCATCCCCTGCCTTCTTTCCCTGCCCCTTCCCCATGCTCTATATAAGCGGCTGCTTGACGCAATAAAATTGAGTTCCTGCTTAAAAAAAAAAAAAAAAAAAAAGAAATGAAATGAAATCAGAAAGGAAGAGCAAAGAGAGGGAAGGAGGGAGGGGAGTGGGGCTTTGGTGTGTGCCACAACTTTTGGGCGCAAGACACGACTGTAAGAGGGACTTTACCTAAAAAATGCAATCAGTGTAACCTGGTTTATTGTACCCTCAATGAATCCCCAACAATAAACAATAAAGCAATGAAAAAAAAAAAAAAAGAAAGAAAGAAAAGAAAAGCATTCTTTGACTCACCCTATGTAAAGTGGCCAATCCCACCCGTCTCCCACCCTACTATCCCTGGCTATTTATCTCATATCCTATCTTGGTTTTATTATTACACTAACCATTATCAAAATTTTTCCATTTGCCATCACCAGCTGATGATGGTATCTACCCAACTAAACTATAAGCTCGGTGAAAGAAGGGTCCTTGTCTCACCAGACCCCCTCCCCATAACATAGTATTTGGCATATGGGGAATATTCGACAGATATCGTTGAACAGATAAACAGATCTAGGCCTACCTGCAACAGATGGTGTGGGAGCCTGGATGGTGTGGGAGCCTGGCCTTCCACGGGGCTAGAAGTCAGTGCTGGTGGGAGGCCCCTAGCACAGTGGACAAGAATCACACTGGCCACCGCCTCACTTCTAACCACCCCTGCTCAATACATGGGCCAGGGCAGGGCTGTTCCACAGTCCACAATCAAAGCATACTCAGGGTCCCATAATACCACTCAGGCACCCCAAAACCTGGAGAGGGGGTGGGCTCAAGTGGACAAACGAGGCCATTCATGTTTTTTCTGCCCAAAAGGGACATTCCAGGCCTGATATTGGCACTATAAATTAGCAGCACCAGAATACAGTTTCCAAGGCACCATTCCATTTCCCTGAAAGGGCCTCTCTCTGGATTAACCTCCTCTGCGTGTTCTTTCCCAGAGAGTTGATCCATGTCCTCTTGCAGAGCCCAAGCCCATGGGTGGTGCCAGGGGCAGCAGTGGAATGGGGGTGGGGAGGCTGCTTGACAGGAAATCAATGGGAACTGAAGGTCATCCGGAGGGCGCTGTTTCCCCATCATGCACCTGCTGGGAGGGGATTTGTGGTCCTGACCTCGCTTGGGGGCCTCTGCCCTCTTGTCAGAGTTGGTTAAAATCAGCCTGCAGAAGCAAATGCCCCGCACACCAAATGATCTCTAGCCGACCTTCTAAGGGACATCCAGTCAGACAAAGAAGCGCTGAGCATCATTTAACCTGCCACAGAGTTGACATTCACCCCAATTTCTCTTAGCAGACTCCTAAGAAAATTGTCTCAAGCCTGCCATTTTTTGAGGTACATACTTGTACACTTTTTTTTTTTTTTTGCAGTTTTTGGCTGGGGCTGGGTTTGAACCCACAACCTAAGGCATATGGGGTCGGTGCCCCTCCTCTGAGCCACACCTTTTAATATGGACAGAACAAAGCCAGACTAACCAAGAAACTGATCAGCGTTCCCAAACTTAAGTGCTCTGGTGGAAGAAATAAAAATATGCTGGGAACCAAGAGGACAAAAAAAAATCTTGAGTACACCCAGAAAGTGCCCTCATCACCTCCACAGCTGAGGACAATGACAAAGGATACCGAAACCCCGGTACTGCTTCATAGAGATCGCTTATTTTCTTCCCATCACAAAAACCATCAGGCAGCTTACTTGAATTGAGAATCTATTTCTCCTTCTTTACATACATACTTTCCCAAATTCCCATCTTTCCCTCCTTCCCAACCTTTCCAATCCACCATGTTCCTTTCCAATCCTTCCATCTCACCAAGAGTCACTTAACATATGGGTCAGGAGCAAAACAGTCAGTACAAGCCTCCAATCAAAAAATTAAACGTGAATCTAGTATAAAAATGTGTTAAGAGATACCCTTAACATATTTTTAGAAAGATGACAGTCATAATAATAAAAGTAGCATAGCTAATATTAATTGAGTATTGATTACACATGCCATGCACTTTTCTAAGCATTTCTGCATGTATGATCTCATTTTATGTTCATACAACCCCATACTTTTATTCCTCCCATTTGGCAGATTAGTAAACTGAGGCACAGAGAGTTTTAAGTGATTTGCCACAAAAGGGACTTATGTGGCATTGTCAAGAAGTAAGTCCAAGCAATCTTGGTCCAGACCCTTGCTTTTGGCCACTGCAACATCAGCCTCTCAGGAGGGTACTTTGGCCCTTTCATAATGAGTTTTGCCTCCAGAACTAGAATAAACCAGAACAATTCTTTTCTTGGAGGCACTACATTTCTAAAAGTATCACCAAGATGCTGGGTAATCTTAGCTATTTATCATCTATGTACCTCAGTTTCCCAAACTATCAAATAGCCCAGAGATAAGCTTTCCTATCACAGAGTAACTCAAGAGAAGGGTGAATGATGGGACTTCCTAAAACGATACCATGAGGCAGGAGCAGTGGCTCACATCTGTAATCCTAGCACTCTGAGAGGCCAACACAGGAGGAATGCTTGAGCTCAGGAGTTTGAGACCAGCCTGAGCAAGAGTGAGACTCCATCTCCACTAAAAATAAAAAAATTAGCTGGGCATGGTAGAAGACACCTGAAGTCCCAATTTACTTGGGAGGCTGAGGCAGGAGGATCGCTTGAACCCAGGAGTTTGAGGTTGCTGTGAGAGACACTGAAGTCATGACACTCTAGCTTAAGCAACAGAGTGAGACTCGGTCTCAAAAAAAAAAGAAAAAAGACACCCTTGGAAAAATACAAATATTATTATGCAAGTTAGAAACCAAATCCACTCCAAATGTAAGCAAGGGATCATGGACTTTAAGAGCCTTTGTGGTTCTGAACATTGACCTAAAGGCACAAAAAGAGAAATGCCAGAAAGTCATAAACTAAAGGGTCAGATTGAAGAATCCCTGAATGACAGAGACCGTCTAGTCTGATCTTGGTTTTATTGCAAAGAAAATTAATAACCCAAGAGTTGAAATGATGTCCCCCAGTCACACAGAGGTGGAGATAGGATGAGATCTTCAGTCTAAACCCCTTGTTTAGGAATTTCTCCACTGTTTATAATGAGGGTCTGTAAGCTACAGCTTCGGGGCCAAAACCAGTCCACTCAGAATTTTTGTAAATAAAGTTTTATTGGATGATAGCCATGCCCATTAACCTACCTGTTTGTGGCTGCTTTCATGCTACAATGGCCGAGATGAGTAGTTCTAATGGAAACCATGTAGCCTGTAAAGCCTAAAATATTTACCATATGGACCTACACAGAAAAAATTTGCCAACTCTTGGTGTACAGCATAACAATGAAAAGTCTCCACCCTCAGAATGAAAGAAAATAGAAGACCTAAGAGTCACACAGCTTAAGCAGATAGTTTTACAATTATCTCAGCTTGGTACAACTTAATGAAAACCCATAAATATGGTTAATAATAAGGAAAATGAGCACTAGCTCACCCTACCTATTTAATAATTATTGTTAACTACAGCAAGCAAAACATCACTGAAAATTCATCTTTTTTCCAGTCTCCCATGAAAGTCCTATTTCCTTTAGGAAAACACTATTGGCTAATGGGTAAAAGAATGCTTCTCATAGGTGCATAGTGCTAATTTCCTCCTGTGGAGTTAAAGGCTACTGTTGAGGCAGGTGGAGACTTGAGAGATGGCCCTGCCCCTAGAGCAGACTCTGAGCATCTTCAGCAAATCTGTCGACCCTGGGCTCCCATGCATCAAATGGAGAGAATGATCCTCACATATTTCAAATTACAGAATGTGGGCAGAGCCTAATTAAAAGGCAGGGCAGGGCAGCCAGGCAACACCCAGGGTCCAATGTCTAAGTCATAGAAATCATCCCCAGGAATGTAAAAAGAGGCTTACATTTATCAGCATCGGCCCAGGCAGAGAACTTTGATGTCCATTTGCTTTTGTTTTTTGAAACTGAGTATCCCTCTGTTGCCCAGGGATCCCTCTGTGGCCTCAGCCTTACTTACAGCAACCTCAAACTCATAGGTTTAAGCAATCTTCCTGCCTCAGCCTCCTGAGTAACTGGGACTAGAGGTGCCAACAACCACGCCCAGCTAGTTTTTCTATTTTTAGTAGAAATGGGGTCTTACTCTTTCTCAGGCTGGTCTCAAACTCCTAAGCTCAAGCAATCTGCCCACCTTGGCCTCCCAGAGTGCTAGGATTACAGGCATGAACCCTCATGGCTGGCCTGGAGAACTTTGATGAATAGGACCCAGTTTTCATAACATCGAGGTCCCAGCATAATTATTACACCTTTCTCTCTCAAAAGTGTCCTTACTTGGCTGATAAATGATAAAGCCACCCTACTGTAACGCTGTCTGGGGTCAGAGTGAGGTAAGAAACATACTTGCTGGACATAACGGTGATGTCAGTAAATGGGCTTCTAAGGTCAAGAGCTGGGGCGCAAGTCTGGGGCCAGAACACAGATGCTCAAGACAAGAAAGGGGAGGCTGAATCTGGCGGCTCTGCTTCTCCATTTGCCCCAACGCACCACTCACCTATTCTTAGCATTTGTCAAACAAATATTTAGGGACTATCAGCCAAAGCATGAGCTCCCTGGGAGGCCTACAGGCTCTGGAGAGAATGGGAGGCTTTCAGTAAGCACTGCACAAGGAAAAAGACATGCCAACAGGTCTCTACTACATGCCTGGCCATGCTAGGCACCTGATCCCTGGGACAAGGTGGAGTCCTGGCCTTTCACAGTGCCTGACCCTAAAAGGCACACACTTGATAAATGTTCATCCTGGGGACATGGATCAAGGGAAGCTCAGACCTCCTGTTCTTAGGAAATTCCTCCCCACAGGGGCTGCACCTCTGCCACCAATCCTGTTAAACCACAGGGGCAAGAAGGCTAGGCTGTGGGAGGGCCTCCATCATTAAGAGAGCCCTGAGGCAAGCAATAAGTAAGGTCCAGACGAGCTAACACACAGGGGGCTGTGGCCTCTTGGGGAGAGGGGATAGGTGGGGAGATATAGAAACAAGTAACATAGAAGGAAAAGGAGGGGAAAAAGGAGAAGGAGTCAAGGTGGATGGAGAGAGAACGGGCTCTAGAACACGCCCCACAGCCATCAATATCTCTTCAGAGGACAGGTTATCTGGGGGAATTTATGCTCTCTAATAATTACCTTGCAGAGGGTTCTACTTATCTTAGCAGAAGAATCTGCCAGTTGCCAGACACAGAGTTCCAGTTAATTCCATCAGCACTGCCCTCCACCTCTGCCCCGTCCCCCCAGCTCCTTGGCTCCTTTCATCTTGGCAGCCCCTGACTTCTCACTTCCCTTTGCCTCTCCGGCGTAGGGGGAATCTGAACATGGAAGGGTCTCAATACCTTCCAGCAGATTTAAGAACTCAATAGGAGATGACAAAAGATTGGAGGGCTATCCCTTAATCATAGACAGGAGAGTGGAGGACCACCAAAAGCTGAGGCTAGGCCTAGGGAAGTATAGACTGTTTCCAAAGGCTATATGGGAAGGGCAGAGCAGTGCTTTAGGGGCAGACTGATTTGATTATTTTTGTCTTTGCTTGACAAATGCTTGATTATTTTTGTCTTTGCTTGACAAATGCAGATCAGGTTAGAATTCATGTTATTTTCTTGTCTTCACATCCCATCTCAAAGCCTTCCCATCCCTACTCCAACCCTCCAATGATGCCTCCTACCAACAATGGTCTGGCTACTTATTCCCTAGCCATCACATGCTGCCTTGGGTGGATGGGATCTGACAGTGAGCTCCAGGGGAGCAGAATCCTTGGTGTGCGCCTCCTTGTGTCAGTACTGCACATGCTGTTGAGCCTGGGCAACAATAAGAACTCGGGCAGCTCTGACTGTAGACCAGGCAGTGTCTGGTTCAAGGTGTTTAGGCACGGTGGCTCACAGCTGTAATCCTAGCACTCTGGGAGGCCAAGGCAGGCAGATTGCATGAGCTCACAGGTTCAAGACCAGCCTGAACCAGAGCAAGACCCCATCTCTAAAAATAGTCGGGCAATGTGGCAGGCACCTGTAGTCCCAGCTACTTGAGAGGGTGAGGCAAAAGAATCTCTTCAGCCCAAGAGTTTGAGGTTGCTGTGAGCTATGACGCCACAGCACTGTACTGGGGACAACAAAGTAAGACTCTGTCTCAATTTTTCTTTCTTTTTTTTTTTTTTTTTTTTTGAGACAGGCTTTCACTATGTTGCCCAGGCTGGACTAGAACTCAGCCTTCCAAGTAGCTGGGATTAAAAGCACACACACCTGGCATCCTGGCTTGCATTTTCTCTTTACAACATTGCTGTAAGAGTTGCAATTACCATTCCCCATTAAAAGATGAGGACCTTGGGTCCAGAAAGCTTAAGTCACCTAGTTCACTGAGTAAGTGGACCAGTAAGCCCAAGTCACGATTTGAACCAAGGGATCTCATTAGGAGACCAGGTTCTTAACTATTCCATGCCATACTGCTTCTACAGAAAATGTTTGTTGGTCTATTGGGATACTTGGTGTTGTATCTATCCACTTAATAACGTCATTCTTTTCTAAAATTGATTTTTATTTAAATAATAATAGCCATCAGCTAATGGTCATTGAACATGCACAGGTGCCAGTCAAGGCACTGAGAGCTTTTCACTTCGTAATGGCATCCACCCCAGTGAGAGAGGCTATGATCAGCTCCGTGCTGCATGCCCTGAGCCACTTCTCTGCCCCACAAGCACCAACCTCCTCCTTGCCTAGAGACTTTGCACCTGTACTCCCTCTAACAGACACTCCTTTCTCCTGTCATCCTGGCAGGGCTGGATGCTTCTGCTTCTTAGGGCCTCACTCACTGCCCACTCCCACCCACCAAGTGAGATCTTCCCGGAAGTCTTTATCAAAGACCCTCTGGTTTAGGGTCTTTTTAGTCCTATGCCAACTATCAAAAACAATATTTTTACATGTTCATTTACTGTCTGTCTTTCCCATGAGCTACATCAGCTTCCAGGGAGAAAGACTGCTCTAGTTTTTTCATCCTGTATTCCAGTTCCTGAAACTGGACCTGACATACAGTAGGTACTCGACTAAACATTAATTGGATGAATGAATTGTTTGATGTTCCCACTGAGCCTTCTGCAAAGCATGTTGGCTACTTAAACGAATACTTTATTTCATGTAAACCCCTCTTTTTTTTTTTTTTACTTAGTAACATGTTACAGCCTACCAGACACCTTGTTGAATATATTAGGATTTCATTGTACCCCTCTGTGAGTTAGAGAATAGTCTTTATTATTCCCATTTCATAGATGAGGAAACTGAGGTTCAGAGAGGTTACATAGTTTGCCTAAGGTCATACAGAATAGGGTAAGATCCAACCCCATTCTGTCAGCCTCCTTCAGTCCATGCTATTAATCATTCTTCCTCATTGCCTCTGACTTGCTCTCCTCAGTAATTCAACTCTCCAACTATAAATGTCACTAGCCTAACTTCCCCACTCTTAATGCCTGCCACCTCTTCCCCATTGAAATCTCACCATTCTTCTCACTGCCCAGAGCCATAGCAGTCGGTCCTGTATGTCAGACACTTGTCCCCTTCCTTCTGCTTCTGGTGGCCAGGGCCAGCAGCCAATGCCAGGAGCAGAACAGAGAGAGATGGGGTATGCTTTTCCCCAGCTCCTCCTTGCTAGGCACTGTGAAGGTCATAGCTCCACAGAGTAGCCCTCTCCATACAGCTAGCTCTGTGATCCAGTGACTTTCCCCCAGGCTTCTATACTGCCCCTGTACACTTCCCTGCTCACACTTTGGCGACCAGGCATGTTATTTGACACTCCATGGTTAACTCCATGTGAAGCTATTTTTCTGAAACCCTTCCTTCTCTAACACACAAATGCCACCTGCCTCTGCCCTCTCATGCCCTCCACTGTGCTGCCTCTTCCCTGCCCCACCCAATGCAGCTGCCTCACCAGGCCCTTTCTCACTGCCTGGGGCTGCCAAGACCTACAAATAAATGCTGATCTGCTAGCTTGAAGGTTTTCCCTGGCAGGCCCCAACCCCCTTGCTGACTGCCCACAGCAATACAAGGGTAGGGAAGCAGGGGACTGTGCTCCAAGGGAGCCCTGCAAAGACCACCACATGCTCTCTGCCCAGACTAGTATGAAAGCAGGGATCCCCCTATGCTGGGACCAGGTTTCTGCTGTGCAGGGTATTGGGAGTGCACCCTTCAGATGGGTACACCAATATACCCTACAGCCAATACACCTTTCAGATGGTGTATTGGTAAATCAAACAAAGCCACTCTCAGAGCTTAAGTAATTGCCACACCATCTGCAAAGCAACTTCTATGCATTGGATTCCGTTCTGGGCCACCTTTATGCATATTTATACTGATATCAACAGGTAAGGAAACTGAGGCTCAAAAAGGTTAAGGAATTTAACAAAAGCCACTAAGTTGGAGAACTGGGATTAGAACACAGGTCAGCCCAAACTACAGGCTTTCATCATGGCCACATGGTAAAGGACAGCCACAGACTGGAACCCAGCCCAGGTAGGGAGCCGATATGCACCACTCATGACCAGGAGGTCAGGTGCAGCAGGGTGAGAGTCAGGAAAAGTGCAGAAAGCTCCATGCTGCCTGGAGAGTCACCTTGTCCAAGGGGCATGGCACAGTTTGGCCACAGCAAGTACTGACTGACCAGGGGGCTGGGACAGGCCCCTCCCTGCTCCTTCTGCAGAGCCAGAGGCCTCATGTTTGTCCTCGGGCACACACCAGCATTTCAACACAACAGACCTGCAGGCAAGGACACCCCACGTCGTGTCTAATGCACTCACAGGAAACTCAGAAGGGACAGAGTGGCACAGAAAGTGGGAAGGCTTCCTGCCACGGGACCTGGCACCAACTGTTCTGAAGTCCTCCCTGCAGCCAAAGGCATATTCCCTATTAATGTCACTCCACCATCAAAGGCTTTGGGTTTTTCAGAAGGCAGTAGCAAAAAAACCCACATTTCTGGTGTCAGGAGTGATTCTTGGAGGCAAACATCCTCACTCATATGTATATACATGTGCATGTGTGTGCACACATACACACACACACAAATCCCCCACACCACTGCCCCCACACAGCCCCAAATAGCCCACATGTCAGTCCTGGCTCTTATGGGCTCCCAACCTTGGTCTGGCCCTAGGTCCCCAGAATAGCAAAGCACTCCAAGGGCCAGGCACTCCTATTGACCATTCTGCCCCACCCAGTGGCCCTGTCTATTGTGTCCTAACAGCACAAGGTCCAACTAGTCAGTGACTCAGGGTGAGATGAGACCCAAATCTCCAGAGCTACCTGACCTGCTCTTCCCCAATTCTTCCAAATCTTAGATTGCTGATGCAGCTTCTCTAGGGGAATGGCTCCCATAACATTTTATAAACTATGGGGAAAATATCCAGAACAGGGAATGTTCTTTTAAAAATAAACACTGCCAAAACACAGAACTAAGTGTCTTCTTAAAATCTCTACAATTTAAACTCTCTTGGCGCCTATGGCTCAGTGAGTAGGGAGCCGGCCCCATATACCGAGGGTGGCAGGTTCAAACCCAGCCCCGGCTGAACTGCAACCAAAAAATAGCCGGGCGTTGTGGCAGGTGCCTGTAGTCCCAGCTGCTCGGGAGGCTGAGGCAGGAGAATCGCGGAAGCCCAAGAGCTGGAGGTTGCTGTGAGTCCTGTGACATCATGACCCTCCACCGAGGGCGGTAAAGTGAGACTCTGTCTCTACAAAAAAAAAAAAAAAAAAAATTCTCTGTCCCTCTCTTTAAACACAAGTTCAATCATCCCTAAAGATGGGATGGCAGACATGATTAGATCCAATTAATCTATAGGGGAACTGGGCTCAGCGCCTGTAGTTCAAGCAGCTAAGGCACCAGCGACATACACCAGAGATGGTGGGTTCAAATCCAGCCCAGTCCAGCCCAAACAACAATGACAACCGCAACCAAAAAATAGTCGGGTATGTGGCAGGCACCTGTTGTCACAGCTACTTGGGAGGCTGAGGCAAGAGAATTGCTTAAGCCCAAAAGTTGGAGGTTGCTGTGAGCTGTGATGACACAGCACTCTACCCAGGGCAACAGCCTGAGACTCTGTCTAAAAAAAAAAAAAAAAACTATAGGGAAACAGAGAACAAAAGAAGGAAAATCAATAGACTTGCCTTGGTCTAACCACTGCTGCAAATGAAGTAATAATTTGAGAAAGATTTGAGGAGGAAGGTAAGCTGAAAGTGTGACAGCAGCCATGAGGCCATTTAATGAGGCAGTATTGCCCCATGTGGACTGGGTAGAGAAGACCACTCAAGCTAACAAGACATTCCTGGAGACAGAGAGAGAAGAGACAGCTGAGGTCACTTACTTTCTATTTATCTAAAGGCACAAGGTTCATTGGTTGTAAATTCACACACACCCCCACCCTGCCCCTTAAAAACAAGACATAAAAGAAAAAGGCAGGAAATATCCCCACAAGCTGCAAACCTATTAAAGACACTGGTAATTTCCAGATAGGCAAAGGCCATATGGGCTTCCCTGCACCTTCACACCAAGTTTATCTCCAACCTTACACTCTGTCCCCACCTCTCTTCCATATCCAGAAAGGAAGAAAGGACATTAACAAGCCTGCATCCCACATCCACCCTGGAACACCAGCTGGGCCACACAGAGCATCCAGGGAAGGGATGAGGCAGCCCAGGGGAAAGAGACATTGGGAGACCACCATCTTCACACTCGTTGCCAGCAGCTCCCTTGCACAAAGGACACTGGCAAATTCAGTAAGAATTTAGTTGGACCTGCCCATGAGTCCAAATGTGGGAGCCTAAGTAGTATAGCTACTTAGGCTCACTTAATATATTACTTAATTAATATTAATATATTCACTTAGTTAATGTATATGATTATACATTAATTACATTAATATTAATATAATTAATATATTTATGATATTAATTAATATAATATCAATATATTCACTTAATTAATGTATATGATGCTTGTACCTGCAAGAGAAAATGCCTTGCTGCCCAGCTGTGTTCCCTGGCTCCCTTCAGCCCACTTTGCTCCCTCTGGATGGGAGTTCGTAAAGCAGTTCCTGGCCTGTCTGAGGGGCAGCCATTTATTCCTTCAGCCAGTAGGTGTCTGAGGAGTCCTGTCCCATGCTATGCAACCCCATTTGAAGGGCAAAAAGCACTTCAGTGAAGGGCTGAAGCACTGGCACTAGGATCCAATATTTGAACCCCAACTCCTCATTTACTTGCTGCCTGGCCTGTTGGCCTCTCTGAGCTTCACTTTCCCCATCTGCAAAGTGGGGATAATACCAGAACCCTCCCTATGGGCTTTACGGGCAAGAACAAATGAGACAATCTAACTGTGAGTGATTTGTAAACAGTAGCTGTTATTACTACAATAACACCTTCCACTTATTGCCACCATCAGTGGCAGAAAAAGGCAGTTAATTCCCTAGCTCTAAGCTCCTAAAGAGTAGCATCTGCTCCAGGGGCCTCTGTGTCCACACAGCTGAGCAAGAGCAGAAGTCACTAAAAAATAACATAACTCAGTGTCACTGTTTCATATTGCCCACCACCACCAGAACACAGCCACAACTGTGTGGACAATCCAGTGCAAATCCATCCCATCCAGCAGAAACTATGTCATAGCACAGATCCTTCCAGAAGCAGGTCTAGGGCATCCATCACCTTTGTTGAAAGGGTACTGGGTCACAAAGGAGGAGAAGCCTCAGCAGGCTGGAACTTTGGAATATTTAATAATGCAAGTAGAAAGGGGGTAATGGTTTCCTATTGCTGCTATAACAACTACCACAAACTTAGTAGCAATACGAATTTATCATCTTACAGTTCTGGAGGTCAGAAATCCACAAAATGTCTTTCAGGGATAAACCAAAGATTTCAGCAGAGCTGCATTCCTTCTGGAAGCTCTACAGGAGAATCCGCTTCCTTGCCTTTCCCAGTTTCCAGAGGCTGCCTGTATCTCATGGCTGTAGCCACTGCATCTCTCCAACCTCTGCTTCCATTATCACATCTCCTGCTTGGCTCTGGCCCTCCTGCATCCTTCTTATCAGGCCCGATGTGACTACACCAGGCAAGCAACCCACATAATCCAGGATTATCTCCCCATCTAGAAACGTTAAACATACCTGCAAAATCTCTTTTACCATGTGAGGTGACATACTCATAGGCTCCAAGGATTAGGATGTAGACATCTTTAGGAGGCCATTCTTCTCTCTACTAAAGACAGTTTCTGCTGCAAAGCACTGTTGATACTGTCAAAGCAATGGTGAAGAACTGGGGGAAATATGGTCCTTCTCTAGACTTAAGAATATTAAAGTAGTCCTACTTTGTGACAAAAATTTAATGTATAAGCATATGGTGCCTAAAATCATGATTTGGAGCCACACAGCTATGGGTTCAAATCTTAGCTCTACCACTTAGTATCTGTGTGAGCTTCCATTTCTCCAAGTACAAGTACTAATTTTCCAGGTTCCATGAATCATAAGGAATAAAGGATATAATGTATGTGGAACCTTTCACTCCATGCCTGGCACACAGTAAATATCACATAAAAGCTTTGGCATATTGGATTTATAGAACATGTACTATGCCTCATATACTACACTATGTACTATTAATTAATATTAACTCACTTAATATATTACTTAATTAATATTAATATATTCACTTAATTAATATATTAATTCACTTAATACTAGCAATAACTATATGAAGTACATACTGCTTACTATTCCCATTTTCCTAGAATGTAGGCCTCTTGAGAACGGAGATATTTTTTGTATCTTTAGCCCCTAACTCAATACATTGTGAGTGGTAAATACAAGCTATAAGTATTATTGCTGTCAAGAAAAAAAAAAATTGAGAGGTCAGCTGAGCCTGGAATTACCCCCAGAAGATTTTATAAAAGTAGAATTAAAAAGTAGATAGATTTAGAGAAAAAGAGGAAGGGGAGAGGTAGAGTTATTCCAGTGGGGTGAGGTGAGGCATGGGGAAGTGATAACAGAAGCCAGGCATGTAGGAGGTAGGCCTGAGCACTACACATGGATGGGAGACAAGCAGAGCTGCCTGCCTGCAGTAAGAGTCTGCTAGGATACCCTCATTGATTTGCTTTGGCCAACAAGCCCAGGCCTCAAGAGGCCCTGCAAGCTTTCCCTGTGCTCCCCCAGAATCCTGCCTCATTAGTGTGTGAACAAGCTTGGGCTAGTCTGCTGGAGAATACAAAGAGACCTGGCTGAAGACATTCTAGACCAGCCAGCCCAGAACCTGCCCAGAAGCTAACTGCAGACACATAAGTGAGCCCAGCCAAGATCAGGAGAACCAGCTAGCTGAACCCAGATCAAAAGGCCAACCCAAATAAATGGTTGCTATTTGAAGCCATTAAGCTTTGGGGTGTTTTGGTAAGTAGCAAAACTAAAAGATATAGGCAGGAATCGGTATCTCTTTCATCTTTATATCCTCATCAGCCAATAAGAGGCCTGGCACATAATAGTTAGATAATAATGTTTCATAACCTTAGGTATTGAATTAGTGAATCAATAGACTATGAATTAATGAATGACATATGCTGGAAAGGTGAAATTATATGAGATTGCATAATCCCATTGAGATACTTTGGATTTAGGAGTATTTTTAAATTGGGTTACCAGCTGCCTAATTTAAACATCAGGTATAACATATACTATTCAGGTAACACAGATATACTAAAAACCCTAACTTCACCACTATTCAACCATATATCAGAAACCACCTAAATATATTAATTTTTAATTTAATAAATAAATATCAATGTTCTTCCTAGTCAATATTCTTTGTCACCAAGTCTAGTCAAGTAAAAAAGAACATTTCACAAGAATTTATGTAGGGTACAGTGATTAAAAACTAAACAAGACTATTTAGAGATCTGGGTTCTAGAGTCAACTCTCCAAGTAACTTGGAGACCTTGTTGATTCTTTTAATTATAATTTCTCCATCTATAAAATAGATATTAAATGAAAATTACCCCTCCCTGTCAAATTCGTTGGGTTGTTATAGCAAATAAGATAGGGTGGGAAGGCTCTTCGGTGCTTTCCACCATCAATAATTCTACTTCCTCTGGAATAGTTTTACTTTTTGATGGTTTCCAGTATTTTTATAATAAATCTTCTTACGAGTTTCATTTACCCTTTTTCTATCTTCCTTTTAATATTCTGCATCCTGGTAGCCATATTTTCAATAAACAAATAAATCCAAGATGGGTGAGAGTTAAAATTATCTTAGATAATGGAGAAAACTATTGCTCAATCAAAAGAAAGTTGGTGTTTCTGGCACTGAGTATTACATGTGACTAAGGTCTGGCCTGAGACCTGCAAGATTATTCCTCTAGGATTAGAGTCCCAATGGAGAACTTGGGTCCCTACTAGGCTACACCAGGAGCTGCCAACTGCTGAGTATGCAGCCTGGTCCCTTTCCTTTTCCAAAGGCTTCTGGCCAGAATGGGAAGTCAGAGGCACCAAATTTCAAATATGGTCCTTGCACAGCCTCAGTTCCTGCCTGGGGCCAAGTCATGGGATTAGAGTAGCTGAGTTCTAAGCCCAGGTCTGGCACTGCTACAAGGAAACTCTTCATCTTGGCATGGCAGAACCAGGTTGGAAGTTCACACAGTGCTCCAAGCACATCAGAACCCTCTTGTATTACTACACTCTCCCAAAACTCCCAAGACTTTTGAAAGTTACAGTTCTGAAGTAAGCATCAAGTATCTCTACACCCAAGCAGCCTATGCTTGCTAGGCAGTGCACTCTCCTCACCCTATAAATGGAGGATGTCGGGGTGCTACCACTCATACTAGGGGATAGGGCTGCAAAGGGGGGGCAGCCCTGGCCCTGCTTAGAGTTCCAGGTCTTACTTCACAGTGCAATTGTGAGACCCGCTTCCTCCTGTGAACCTGTCCTCCCTGTTATGGGTATAGGTCACCCACCTGCCTAGCTGCCATCCCACCACCTTCTAGTAACAAGAACCTCCATTTTCCCCTGGGGAACCAAACCACCTTTCTCCATCCCTATCAGTTGTGTAAAATCAATCCCACTTAAATCAATCCCATAATCCCAGAAACTGGCTTGTGACCAGCTCTGGCCAAAGAGAAAACCACCTCTTGAGGTCTTAGTGATCTGTTCAAGGGGAAATATTTGGTCTGAGCCAGGTAAATTATAATAGAATTTATCGTGGAACTTCTGGGGGCAAGAGGCATTTTCTTTCTGTTGGTATGGAAAAACAGATAAAAATGTATACCTGAAGCCACTAGGAGCCTCACATCAAGCAGGCCTATCTGCAAAGGCCACCAACATGAAGGAAAGTGGAGTTGGGATATGGAAGGAAGATGGAGGGAGCCCAGACTTAGACCTAGTCACAACTGAAGCAGAGGGTCTCATAAACTTTTGTGAGTGAACACTTTCCTCTGGGTGCTTAAGCAGTTTGAGTGAATTTCTCACAATTTGCAACCTTAAAAAGTCCTGGCTGATGCACATCCTACAGTTTTGATTTTACCAACAGACTCTATGGAAGGTTAAGGAAGAGCTCAGGGGGTCCCATCCAAACACCTATAGGCTGGGTGAAGCCAAATGCTTCTCAAATAAGCATGATTCACTGCAGCTGTCAGCCAATACATATCAAATCTGGGGTGCTACTTGGGGGGGCTGAGGCAAAAACACTGCTTGAGCCCCAAGAGTTTGAGGTTGCTATGAGCTATGACACCAGGGCACTCTACCAAGGGTGACAAAATAAGGCCCTGTCTCAAAAAAAAAGAATCAATGATGCATGCACAGACAGGCAAGTGGTTAGGTATTGGCAAGTTGAGCCTACACACTAATAGGCATGACACTAAGAATTAAAACCTCAGGCCACTGAAGTCAGAGAACCATCTGATAATATGGGAAAGGAGATAACCACAAACTGACTTCTGCATGGTTTTGCCCTTTGGAATAATGGGGAATAACTCTCTTGGTAGTTCTCACCTCATAGTTGATCTCCTCCCTCCCAAGCCAAGGTGGTCAACACAATATAACCAATAGTTATAGAAGCATAAGAAGAAACTGTTCTGGGCCAGACGCGGTGGCTCATGCCTATAATCCCAGCACTATGAAAGGCTAAGGCAGGTGGATCACCTGAGCTCACAAGTTCAAGACCAGCCTGAGCTAAAGCAAGACCCTACCTTTAAAAATAGCTTGGCATTGTGATGGGTGCCTGTAATCCCATCTACTGGGGAGGCTGAGACAAGAGTATCACTTGAGCCCAGGAGTCTGAGGTTGCTGTGAGCTATGACGCCATGGCAATCTACCAAAGGTGACAAAGTGAGACTCTGTCTTAAAAAATAAAAAGAGGAAACCATTCCTGGCATTCACAGGTAGCTACATCACATGAAAATGTAGTCTCTTCTCTGCATTTCCCTAAAATGTAGTCTCATCTCAATTCTCAGCATCTACTAGGAACTGGGCAACAGCCCCAGAAACAGAAAAGGCTGCAGAGGATGCAGGCACAGTGTTCTAGTCTCTGGACTTGGAAAAATCACAGGCAGATATCCACAAATGTATCCATGAGGCTCTGGCCTTGTAGAACAGATATGAGAAGTCCAGGCAGCCTGGTGAGGGACACTCAGTGGTTCAAAGAGCTGAGGAAAAAAATAATAACAGCAAAAATAGAGGCCAGAGTGAGAGCCGAAACAAGGCCTGCCCCTCAGCCACCTGACTGAGCCTGATGCCTTCCATGACCTCAGGGAGGTAACTGGTGATTCACAAAGAACCACAGTGCAAACTATTCATTGTGGTTTGTGTGCTCACAGTTCAGGCAATTGCTTAGAAAACTACACATCATTCACTCCACTATGAATCATATTCCACCATTTGTTACCTTTGGGATGTCATCCCGGAGTCTGTGAGCAAAGAATTCTTCCAGGGAGAGCCAGGAGGAAGAATGTAGGCAGGTTGGTTCAGCTGTTTCTTTGCTCAGGATGTGGGTGTCCAGTGGGGACAGATCAGAAAAGCAGCCCCATACTGAATAGCTCCTGGACAAGGTCCACTCATCCTTGAGTTTGCTGCCCTGAACGTAAGGCACAAGCCACAAAAACGTGACGATTTTGCATCTCATGTCTTCTTTTAGCCAGGGACTGAAAGCATGGGGGTGGGGGGACAGTGGGAGAAAATAGTTTCACATACAGATACTCCAAGGACATCAAAGAAGGCAGGCTGCCAAGAGGTAAGAAGAACTCGCTTCTCAGGGAATAATCCTTCATGGCTGCTACCACCCCGCCAGGATCCACCTTCGGGGTGCCTCAGTCCCAGAGCCAAGAAAACACAAGCATGGGATGAGCCACGGAAAATCAACTCCCGCTGAGTAGCAAAGAGAGTGGCACCAACAAATGGCAGCATGTGAGTGACAGCGAGCAAATGCTCACCAAGGAACGGACAGGTGCACAGGGCTGTCCCTGGACCCCCAGGACGCCAAAAAAGAGCCAGGTCATGGTCCCTGCTCTCAGCATGCTTATATTTCAGAGAGGCCACTAGACTGGTGAGTGAAGTCATGGTAAATTGCACACCAACTGGGAGGCAGGAGACCTGGGTTCTCATCCTGCTCTGTTGCTTCGGGGCCTTGAAGCCCATCACTAAGTTTTCTGGCTTCAGTGTCTTCATCTGTAGAGGAAGCACGGTATACCTCATAAGTCCCCTGAGTCCCTGATTCTCAGACCAGCTGATCTGCAAGGGCCTGCCCCGAGCTCACACATATGCTGTGAGAGTCACCCAGATACTAATACTCACAATTAGTTCCTCGAAGTAGGAGCACAGATGCTAAGCCTCCAATCTCTTATCAGCACACATCTCCAGGCACATGTCTCCAACAGCCCCAGGCCTAAGACACATTTTGAACAGTTCCTGAGTACATGGATTTTCAGCCTTGGGTGTTTAACTTACCAGGAGAAAAGAATTTGGATTCTTTTTTAAATATATACAAAGGAAATACATGTGTATGTATTTTCAGATACAAACTGAAGGAGAAGCAAGGCTAAAGGCTACTCTTTTCCCTTGGCTTATGTGAATGCTATTCCTCCATGGGGATTGCTCCAAAGACCACAAATGGCAGAGATCTTTGCTCTCTTATGTTCTAGCCTGTCTCAATTTGATACCCTAAATGTGGAGAACCATCACATCATCCTTCAGGACATCAGTGCTCCAATAACCACCTCCTCCCATCATCACCCCTTGTGGGTACAAGGCCCACTGTCCACCTCTCCACCTACCCATCATTCCCTTATAAGATTGATAGATAAAATACAGGACTCCGAGTAAAACACAAGTGTCTGATAAAGAACAATTAGTATAACATTTGCCTTTCTAGGCAGCACAACTGAGACAGGCCCCTTCCAAGGAGAAAAAGACCTCCTCTCCTTCTAAGCTGGTGTTCATAGAATCTCACCCTAGTGGCCTTTGTGTCCTCTGCCTTCCGTGAAGCCTGTCACTGTCTCTCTCAGGGTGAGGTATGGAGGCCATGGCTTCTGAGACTGATGGAAACAGAGGCAGTCATCCCATTCAGATGCCAATGGTGCTCAATCAAAAAAAGCTGCTGCCAGGTGCGGTGGCTCACGCCTGTAATCCTAGCACTCTGGGAGGCGGAGGGGGATGAACTGCCTGAGCTCACCAGTTCGAGACCAGCCTGAGCCAGAGCAAGACCCCATCTCTAAAAATAGCTGGGCATTGTGGCAGAAGCCTATAGTTCCAGCTACTTGGGAGGCTGAGGCAAAAAAAATCACTTGAGCCCAAGAGTTTGAGCTTGCTGTGAGCTGTGATGCCATGACACTCTACCAAGGGCAATAAAGTGAGACTGCTTATAGCTAGAGCGAAAAACTGCTTATAGCTAGAGCCGAAAACCGTCTCAACGTGAATACCAGTCAGTCTCAATACAGAGGAGTACGGGGAGAGAGAGAAAGGAGACAGGTATTATCATAAAAACCTCCAAGGGACATCTCCAGTCTAAGAGATCTCACTACAAAAAGCAATGTGGCTGCCTGGTGATGGCTGGTTCTTGGGCCATGAAGACCTAGTTCTAATTTCTAACTACAAGAGATAAGCCCAGCAAGTCACCCATTCCTGGATGCTACAGGGGCAAGAGGCTGAACACCTGCAGATCTTTGACCTACTAAGGTGAGCAACTGGAGTGGAAGCTCCACAAAAAGGTAGAACAGTGTCTTTTTTTTTTTTTTTCTCATTAGTATAAACTCATCTAGCCTCAGAGTGAGCATTCAATGGGCTCATGGTGAATAAATAAATGGATGAATGAATGCCTATATTATCCAACACATCCCAGAGAGAATCAGGAGCTTTGCAGTGCAAAAGACTTCTGAATACCCGGTAACTGAAATGAGAAACACAAACATGTCCAGTGAAAGGGGTTGGCTGGGATGACCTCTGAGGTCATTGGCAATGCTGTGAGTCCTTGAGCCCTTGCCATACACAGGCAAATAGCTTCACTGAAAGAATTTTAAACACTTCCTTCAACATCCCAGCTCAGCATCTATGGCTGAAGTCACCATGCCCAGTCACAGTGATAACCCCAAAGGGAAGGCTCCAGACAAGCAACAAAACAACAACTTGGAGAGGGCAGCAAGAGACAAACAACTGGGGAAATAAAGCATGAACAGATCAGATCCAGAGAAGGAAAGAAGAAAACTCACTCAAGATGGCAGCACAGCCGTCCAGGATACACACACATACACACACACACATATACACACACACACAAAGATGCCCCCGTCCAGACCCACACTGCACATCCCCCCCCAAACCCCATCCCATCATTCTATGACAGTGCTTCTTTGTGAAACAGAACAATAGATACATTATGCCAACCTATAATTATCCTAAGAGAAGTGATAGCGAAGTCAAGGCATTACATGAACACTGGAATACTGGATACCATCCCACAAGAAGCAAACAACAACAATCCATAAAATCCCTAATTTAAATAAAGACTGCATACTGCCCAAGCCAGTACTCTTTCACATTTATACGAGTTTTTTTTTCTTTTCACATGATTATTTGGGCACAAGGCCTTCTTTCACTGGAACAGATTCAGTACTGGGGGAAGGGGCCGGGGGCCTGTATTTTTTTCCTAATAAGAAGGCAGAAAGCACAGGAAGCAGTAGTGTAGCATGAGAAACTGCCACAGCCAGGATATGGCTCACGGGAAGCCTCAAATGTGTGGGATCTGATTCTACTGTGATGCTGATCCATTAACAAATTCCTTTTCACTACTCCAGTGAAACTAGTTTCCAGGGACTTTGGTATAAAATATGCACAACCCTGGAAGGTGTCACAGAAAAAAGTGACAAGAATCAAAATATCTGCATTCTCCTATTAGTGCCACTACCTAGCTGTGTCCTTGATTTATTACATAGACATGTCTTCCCTATCTGTCATACAAGGGCATCAAGCTAGCAACTATGGGAAACAACCAAGCCGGTCTCACTTTCCTCTCAGAGAGTCAGCTTCCTCGTGTACAAACTGAGGGAGCATCATCAGCCCTGAAGATACACACAGGCTTCTCAATCCAAGGCACATCCCCAGCCACCTTGGATCTGCCCCCAACCCCAAGGATGACTGAGGGAGGAGAAGACCTGCTGCTTCTAACTCTGAACTGAAGCTCGAACCCTCAGCACAAAGGGACAGAAGCAGCATGCCAGTCATCTTCCCACGTCCCAGTGCTAACAAGGGTGTGAAAAGTAGGACTGGTGTTTTCAAACACATCTCTAGTTTCTAAGGAAAAAGTCTCCCTCCTCTTGAACTACAGTCCCAGGGGTTCCACCTCCTCTGGAATCCTCAGGGCTTCTTCCTTCACTTTCAGGCACATTCAGCCTCAACATCCCTCAGCCTCTTCCTTTTTATCTTCCCAGTGAAATGTAACATGGGGGCTTCACAAGAATTTTTTTTTATGCCTGCAAAGGGCTTATCTGTGATCTAACTTCATTCCTTACACATACTGAAAAGTTCCTCAAACATATAACCCTCCCACCTACCCATTCCTCTCAGTGTTTAACCATCCTTGCTTGGAAGCTATTTTTTCATAGTTACTAATTTCTTCCTTCTTGCTAAATTCAATGGCCACTCCTGGGTGGTCAGGATGCTTGACAATATATGACAGCATTAGCCACGTACTCCTAAAACTCTCAGACCCTTGATTATATTCATTCATTTAGTTCACTCTCTGAAAGTTCCCTGAGCCTATGCTAGGTGGCAGGGACACAGAAGTAAATAAGACCCCATCTGTACCCCTCTCCAGTCTTTCTAATCCCACCTCTATTGCTCCACTCCCAGCTGTATCAGCAAAGGACTTTCAAGGAATCAAAGCACTTCTATGCTCATTACCTTTTGTAATAATAAAATTCACTTCTGCAAACTTTGGAAAAACACTTTACAATGTAATAATTTTTTTTGATGGGAAAGAGAAGAGCCTATTCTTACAACTAACACTATTCCGGAAGTGTGTAAAACTTCTAGTTGGAAGTGCAACAAAATGCTCCAGAAAATTTGACATGCATTGTGTGTCATTCCTGCCACAGATTCTCCCCTCGCTGCCCTGTTCTTCCTTCACACTTTGCTTGTCTACTTTATAACAGAGTTCACTTTGTCAGTCTCCTCTAATTTGGGGGCTCACAGAGGGCTTGGAACAGACTGATCTCTTCTTACACCCCCTACTACCTAGCGCTTACATATGTGTTGAAATGTAACAAGATCAGGGGGTAGTAATTCGGCACCCATTGCTTACCTACTCCTGGAAACCTCATCTCTGCTTCCTCTGTTCCTCGGGACAGTCCTGGGTTTACTTCTAGCATAGCACAAGGGAGGGCTTACCTACCTCTGGGTTAAAGAGGTGAGTTTCCTCTGACCCTGGGCACTTCAGAGGCCACCATCAAACCACATGGAAACCTCCAAGCAAGCCCACAAGTTCAACATTCAGGGACCTTGAAGCAAACACTTCATCTATTCAGGACAGTTTGTGTCACTCGATAATTCTGTAATTGCCTTACTAACTGTATGCCTTTAGCCAAACTCCTTACAATGTTTGTTTCTATCTTCCCATTGATAAAATAAGGATTAAAATCTCTGTTTCTTAAGATTATCGAGAGGATTTGACAAATAAGTACTAGGGAGCATGCCTGGTACTGTTTGATACATAGCAGAGGTTCATACATATGTTGCTATTAGCATTACTGTTATTGACAGGCTACAAGGGGTCCAGCATAATTTTGACACTGCATCTTTGACTTGGTTATTTTGACATAGGGCTTTGACAACACTTCAAAAACAAACCACTGGCCTGGTGTGGTGACTCACGCCTGTAATCTTAGCACTCTGGGAGGCCAAGGTGGGTGGACTGCCTGAGCTCATGAGTTTGAGACCAACCGGAGCCAGAGAGAGACCCCCATCTCTAAAAAAATAGGTCTGGCCAGACATTGTGGTGGGTACCTATAGTCCCAGCTACTTGAGAGGATGAGGCAAGAGAACTGCTTAAGCCCAAGAGTTTGAGGTTGCTGTGAGCTGTGATGCCACTGCACTCGACCAAGGGCAACAAAGTGAGACTCTGTTTCAAAAAAAAAAAAAACCACTAACTTCTTGGCTTTTAAAAAAACACCAGGACATGTGATAAACAGATGCCCTGACTCCTTCCCTGAGGGTCACCCTCACCCTGACCTCAGGGAAGGGAAAAGACTAGAGATGGGGCAGGATGGGTGGGAGTTAGGAACAGGGCAAAGGTCAGGAGTAGAATGTGAACTGGAGAGAGGGGGAGATCAAAGGTCGATTTGAGGTCTGGAAGGGGCACAATCAGAAATGGAATAAAGATTGGGTGGGAAGGCACCAGAAAGGAGGTGAAATTTAGGACCATCTGGTTGATGGTCACATTAATAATGTTCATTTTTCATCACCATCCCCCACTATAGCATCTCAACTGTCCTTTGTGAAAGATGGGGGGAAGGGGACAGAAAGTGAACATTTTAAAACAAGCAAGACATTGTGAACTCAAATAGTAAAAGTCACTATGCTGACCAAATCCCACCGGTCCTTGCTGCAGTACCACAAACAGGACTCACAAGCGGGTCCACAAAAGGGTTCTAGTAACCAACACATGGTATAAAATGCCTGGTGAATTCTGCATTCCAAGGACAGGAGTTTTCTAAATTAAAATGTTAACAGTGTGTGAAAATAGTTCACCATTTACCTTCAAGATGAGGTAGTATTTAGAATGTCAGCCTGGAAATACAAGCCAGCATTTCCAGGGATGCTACCATTCTGAGAGGGGGAAAAAACAGCTTGCTGCTCCTATTCCAGAAGCATGGAGCACCTTGGAGCCAGAAAGAAAGGTCTGAACAGCTTCTCCTAACAGGGAGCCAGCCAGAGGTCTCTGGGCTTGTTAGGACATTGGTTCTCAGAAGCCATGGCTTAGACTTTGACACTCTTGAAGAACAATTCTGCTGATTTGTTCCAACCACACCATCTACTTGCCGTGATTCCATCTCTCTGAGCCTCTGTTCGCTCATCCGCTCCTTCTGGGCAAGATTTACTTGGCAGTGCCTGGTATCTTCACTCTCTCGCGAGACTGGGTTAGTTCTCGTGGGAATGGACTAGTTCCCGCGAGAGTAGGTTGGTAACAAAGCCAGGACACAGGTTGGGTTCTTTTTCTCTTCCCATGCGTCCACTTATCTCCTTCTACTTTTTTTGCCATGTTGTGAGGCAGCAGGAAAGCCAGAACCAGGCCCTTACACTTCTCAGCCTGCAGAACCATGAGCTAACCAAGCCGCTTTCCTTTATAAATTACTGAGTGTTAGGTATTCTGTTATGGCAACACAAAACAGACCAAGGCAGGGACACTTCATCACTCAAGGCTCAGGCTGCCTGGCCTGCCCAGGCCACTGCCTGCTGACACCAGGCCTGGCCCCTCCACCCAGAGTCTTTAGGCAAGTAGCTCAGGGGAAGGGTGTGGGGATCTCCAGGAAGGGTGAGAAGTCTTCAGGTCAGCTGGGCTAGACAAGCCACCCTCTCCCACCCACCTCCAGCACTCCTGGGCCACTACACCAGGGAAAAAAGGAGGGTGTAGGGAGGCTGGTCTCACATGCCCTTCTTTCCAGAACCCTATCAATGGCAAGGATCAGGTTCTCAGCAGCCTGGATGGAACGAGAGGGGAACACAGTACTAGGGAAGTCAGCTATGTGGTGGGCTTCATGGGCAGAGGCCCTCAGCCCCCTGGAGTGACTCAGGGGCCCTCAGCCCACAGGTAACAGAGTGACTGGGGAGTGGCTTTGAAGAACAGGTTCCTAGGCCCCACCCCAGTCTCTTGTGATTCAGTAGATCTGGGGGAGATCCAGGAACCTGACCTTTTACTCAGTTCTCCAGGTAATTCTGATGCTAAGTGGCCACTGTGGACCCTGTGGATAAGAGAGTGCAACTAGAGGTTCTAGAAATGAGTGTTTATGTCCCTCGATAACTCAGTGACTCTAGGCAGTTTGCATTTCCTATCTAAACCTCAGCTGACCAACTGTAAGATGAGGATGACAAAAGTACGTGCCTCTTAGAATTACTGAGAGGAGTAAGGAAGAAAAGGATCCAGTTGACCACTCTTACCATTCAGGAGGTGACTTACATAAACGCCTTCTACCCTATCGCTCCCTTACCAAACTAGAGTATGTCATGGGGAAGCTGCCAACAAGAGCAACAAAAACCAGGGCCACAGTGTGCCAAGGTATCCCCACAATCTCCCATGACCATTCCCAACACTGTGGTGAAGTACACACCCACTCAGACCCCTCCACCTAAGAACATGCTCAAAGATGCCCCAACACCTAGGTCAAATGTAGGCACCCACAGATGGGGGTTTCCCCTATCAGAGATACATCCTGGAAGGACGCTGGTCTAGGACAAAGTAGATGGCAAAGAAAATGGAGAGGGAGAGGAGAAATGAATCCCATTCATCCCAGGGGTATCATACCTCGGCCACTGTGTACTGAGCTTCCAAGCTGTAAAGGAAAGTAAGTCATTTGTGGCTTGAAGGGGAAAAGGGACATTACACGAAGTGGGGTGAACAGTTAGGACAGGTATTGCATTTGGGTCTAAACACACAAATGGGGTGATTCCACTCAATAGGAACTACTCACAGGAAAAATTAAAACTAACTCTATAAAAAAAAACAAAGATCTTCTAAAAACCTAAGAATGGAGTAGAAAAAAGGATCCCTCTCAGCAAGCACCTATATCATGTTTCAGCAGAAGAACCCTCCTTCCCCAGCCAGGCCTGGTACACTGTCTGACCTTCCCTGTCCTGGAGCTGGGCCCTAGGCTCAGAAGACCCTTCCCACCATTTTTGAAAGCAGGATTTTGCAGATATAATCAGTTAAGATGAGATCATACTGCAGTAGGGTCAGTTCTATTCCAGGGTCACTGCTGTACTTATAAAAAAGAGAAATTGCCAGGTGAAGATCAAAGTGATGCTTCTACAAGCCAAGGAATGCCAAAGATTGTCAGAAAAGCTGGCCAGGTATGGTAGTTCACACTTACAGTCCCAGCTACACAGGAGGCTAAGGTGGGAGGATCACTTGAGCCCAGGATTTTGAGGCTGCATTGAGCTATGATGGAGTCACTTCATTCCATCCTGGGCAGCAGAACAAAACCTCATCTCTAAAAAATACAAATGAAAAGCACTACAAGTACTCACACTTACAACTTTGACTGAAAATGTACAAAAGCAAATTATGTAACTGAAATGTGTGTATCCCTGTATTATTCTGGAATTTAAAAAAAATTAAAGTACACACTGAATATACTGAGCAAGATAAAATAAAGATAAGCCAACACCTAGGAAAAAAAAGCACCAGAAATGAAGCTAGCAGAGAGGCACACAGTAGATCCTTCTTCACATGCTCAGAAGGAACCAACCCTGTCAACACCCTGATCTTGGAATTCTACCCTCCAGCCCATGACAGAATAAATGTCTGTTGTTTAGGCTATCGAGTCTGTGGCTCTTTGTTACAGCGGCCCTAAAAAAATGAATAAATTCAGAGTGTTACTATTCTTCGCCACACTGAACACCAAAGGGACAAGTCGGAAACTTCTACAAAGTCACCATATTTACTTTTCTATCCAATAAAACATATTGCGGAGGAATTTAAAAGTAAAAACATAGTCCTTGCCCTCCAGGGAGCTCACAGGTATGCAAATATTTGTCACTTTAACACTTTAAAAAACACTTTCAAACATGTTGTCTTTTGTAGATTCCTCAGCCTCACACTGAAGTGAAAAGGGCAGGCTTCGTCATGCCCATTCTGCAGATGAGAACACTGAGTTTTGCAGAGTTGGTGACTAGCTCCAAAGCACTCAGCTACGAAGTGGCAGAAAAGGAACTGGAGCAAAGTCTTCTGAGCCCAAGACTGTGTTTAGTGTGGCTGTTTCCTTGGCCTGTCTTGCTGCCTCTCTGGCAGTCTTGGAGCCTCTTGCCTCCTGCAAGCAGAAGCAGCTACAACGAGGCAACTTGTATCCAGAATCTGTTCCAAGTAACCTCTGGAAGACAAGAAGGGAGGCCAGCCAGGTAGGCCTGTGAAAGACAAAGGCAACCCTGGGGAATGACACCGGAGCAGTCGACCCTCTCTCTGGTTCCTTGCTCTGCTGCTGCTCCCACGAACCCCTGGCCCTCTCCCCACCCCCACCCCAGGCCTCCAGACCCTTCCTCTTCACAGGGAGGGCCAGTTCCAGGTAGTGGTGCTTCCCAGTATTGTCAAAATAGCAAGGAGCTAGACAGAACTCCAGAATGAAAGCTATGTGCCTCTGCAGCCTCCTAAATGACCGCTACTGTGGCAGCTAAACCCGCTAATGTGCTAAGCATTTTCTGGCAGGGCCAGAGGGCAGGGCTGGTATTTTGGGAGCTGGGAGGGGCTGGAAGGCATCATCCTTGGTAAGTCTGAAAAGGAGGAAGAGGCAAGGAGAACCAACCCAGAGCATTTCCCATGAAATCATCGTGTCACTCAAGCTGCATTTTGGGATTCCTGAAGCGTCCTGGCAGGCAGAGAGTGAGCCCGGCCTGGTGGGCAGGGCTGGGCAGGGCACTGAGGCCTCACAACTGGGGCTCTGGGGGAGAGGGTGCACTAGCATGCCACTTGTGGTAGATACTTTTTCTGCTGACGCAGAGCTGTGTGTAATGCCATCTGGGAGGCTGGGCAGCTGGGGCCGGGCCCTAGCTCTGTTTGCCTGAGTTGGCGGGGGCAGGGCCCATGGCGACCAAACAAAGGATGAGAAGCCAAATGCCCAGAGGCCACCAGGCAAGACTTCCGAAGAGGAGTCTTAGTGTGATGCCACTCTCGAGGAGGGGCTGGGGCTCGCAGAGGTAGGAATAGGGCTGGGACGGTGGGAGCCACAGATAGGTGCCCTCTGATTCTCAGACACACTCCATCTCTTCTCAGCACTAGTCTCACCACACCATCCTTTCTCAGGGGCTCCTAGGAAGATGTTTCAAAACCTGAGATTAGAAAAAGGAGCAAACTTCCAAATCTGAGATCAAGACAAAGTCCTGGTGTCCTTTTGACTCTGATGGGCTCAACTCCATATTTCTTAGAGAAATGAGAGGGTTTTAAGAGTGATAAAGGGAGTTAGAAGCCAAAGAGAGGACTGGTAAAGAATTCCTTCCTTAAGCTGAGGAAGGAGAAATAAGTGGTTCCTTCCTCTATATTGTTGGTGTAAGTGTCTGCCAGTTTTAATTCACTGTTTTCCTGCAACAAAGCCATTTGGTGACAGGAAGTACAGTGGCTGGCCCGGCAGTGCTGTTCAGGTCAGGGACGCAGCATGATTCTGGGAACAGATGAGCCAATAAAACCCTGACAGGATTCAGTCTGGAGGGAAAGAATCCCAGCTGATAGAAACTGCTGAGACTTTGCAGCTTTTAAAGCCCCTCTGTGGAGGCTTTGCAAACTTGACCACACAGCCAGTCAGCCACCTCCCAGCTTACAGCACCAAGAGTATTTTTGCTACATCAAAACAAACCCAGTCACAAATATCCGGTCCTAACCCCCAGCACCCATTCCTTTCAGGTCTAGGTTGCTGCCTTCCTCAGAAATGCAGTCTTCAGGGAGCATGAGATAGTGTTGTAGGGGCTAAGTGGAGCCAGCAGCCGGACTGCGATCTCAGCCCCACTACTCGCTACTGGCTGAACCCACACAAGGCACTTAACCTTTATGAGCCTCATTTTTTAATCAGCAAAAATGGAAATAATGAAGCTGCTCTTGTGGAATTGATAGGCGCCTGAATGAGATGATGTATGTGAGCTCCAGGGCACAGAGGCAGGGGCTTCATGAGGGCAGGTCCCCTCTCCTCCCTTTCTTCCCCTCCAGGACCCTCTGACACCATATTCACGTGGAAAGGACACAGATCAATGGGATTTGGGGGTTGTTTTTGTTTTTGCTTTGAGACAGTCTTATGTTGCCCAGGCTAGAGTGCCATGGCATCATAATAGCTCACAGCAACCTCAAACTCCTGGACTCAAATGATCCTGCCTCAGCCTCCTGAGTAGCTGGGACTACAGGTGGCCACCACAAAGCCAGGCTAGTTTTTCTATTTTTAGTAGAGACGACGTCTCACTTTTGCTCAGGGTGGTTTCAAACTGCTGAGCTCAAGCAATCTTCCTGCCTCCACCTCCCAGAGGGCTAGGATTACAGGCATGAACCACTGTGCCTGGCCTTCAATGGGAGTTTAATTAGAGGTTAGGGAGATAAAGGCATACTTACATAAAACAAATGAAGAGTTTAATGGAATCATCTCTAACCTAGTATGTGCTTTCCTGCTCACCACACCCTCCTTCCCCCATCACTACCAAATGATAATCTCTTGGTTGGTAGCCTATTTCGGGGCAGGGCCACTGTTTTGTTTTGTTTTGTTTTGTTTTGTTTTGTTTTGTTTTTTTGAGACAGAGTCTCACTTTGTCACCCTCAGTAGAGTGTTGTGGCTAGCTGTGGCTGGCCAATATGGGCACCATCTATGCTTCTTTCTATGTGCCTTGGAGGGAATATCATGCAATAGACTGTCATTTGAATGGTGACCCTAGAGTTGTGCAGCCCTACAAAAGCCTTTCTGTAGTATCACCTCTTCATGAAGACTATTCTCAGGCTGTCCTGGCTTCTCCCTTCTTTGAAAGCCCCCCACAGTGCAATTTATCTGTACTTTTCTTACGAGTTCATCAAACTCTTCCTCTATCATACTTCAGGAATGAGTACAAGAGTGTGCATGTGGGACGGCGCCTGTGGCTCAAAGGAGTAGGGCACCGGCCCCACATGCCAGAGGTGGCGGGTTCAAACCCAGCCCTGGGCAAAAACTGCAAAAAAAAAAAAAAAAAAAAAAAGAGTATGCATGTACGTGTGTGTGTGTGTGTGTAATTCCATCAGGGATTGGTTTTTACCTTTGTATTCCCTACAATATCTAGCACAGTGGTTCTCAACCTTCCTAATGCCACAGCCCTTTAATACAATTCCTGTGGGTCACGACCCACAGGTTGAGAACCACCGATCTAGCACAATGCTGATTCATTTTATGAGGCCAGCATTACCTTGATACTAAAACCAATTAAAGACATTACCAAAAATAAATTTTTTTTTTTTAGTTTTTAAAACCTTAACACATGGCCGGGCGCAGTGGCTAATGCCTGCAAGCCTAGCTTTCTGGAAGGTTGACATAGGTGGATTACATGATCTCACAAGTTCGAGACCAGCCTGAGCCAGAGCGAGACCCCATCTCTAAAAAATAGCCAGGCAAAAAATAGACCTGCCATTCAATCCTATAATTCCTTTACTAGGTTTATACCCAGAAGACCAAAAATCACAATATAACAAAGACATCTGTACCAGAATGTTTATTGCAGCCCAATTCATAATTGCTAAGTCATGGAAGAAGCCTAAGTGCCCATTGACCCACGAATGGACTAGCAAATCATGGTACATGTACACCATGGAATACTATGCAGCCTTAAAGAAAGATGGAGACTTTACCTCTTTCATGTTTACATGGATGGAGCTGGAACATATTCTTCTTCGCAAAATATCTCAGGAATGGAAGAAAAAGTATCCAATGTACTCAGCCCTACTATGAAGCTAAATTACAGCTTTCACATGAAGGCTATTACCCAACTATAGCACAAGACTATGGGGAAAGGGCCAAGGAAGGGGAAGGGAGGGGGGAGGTTTTGGTGGAGGGAGGGTAATGGGTGGGGCCACATCTATGATTCATCTTAGAATGGGTACCGGCGATTGCACTAATGTACACAGCTATGATTTAACAACAACAAAAAAATAATAATAATAAATAAATTAAAAAAAAAAAAAAAGAATCCAGCAACACATCAAACAAATTATACACCATGACCAAGTGGGATTTATCCCAGGGTCTTAAGGCTGGTTCAATATACATAAATCTATAAATATAAGTCATTCCATGAACAAATTAAAAAACAAAGACCATATGATTCTCTCAATTGATGCAGAAAAAGCTTTTGATAATATCCAGCATCCTTTCATGATTAGAACAATTAAGAAAACTGGTGTAGAGGGAACATTTCTTAAACTGATAGAGGCCATCTACGCAAACCTACAGCCAATATCATATTGAATGGAGTTAAATTGAAATCATTTCCACTCAGATCAGGAACCAGGCAAGGTTGCCCATTGTCTCCACTGCTCTTTAACATTGTAATGGAAGTTTTAGCCATTATAATTAGGCAAGAAAAGATGATCAAGTGTATCCACATAGGGTCAGAAGAGATCTAAGTTTTACTCTTTGCAGATGATATTATTGTATATCTCAAAACCACCAGGGATTCTTCTACAAAACTCTTAGAAGTGATCAAGGAATACAGGAATCAATATTTTTACAAGGAATCTCAGGTTACAAAATCAACACTCATAAATCAGTACCCTTTATATATACCAACAATACTCAAGCTGAAAAAACAGTCAAGGACTCTATTCCATTCACAGTAGTACCAAGGAAGATGAAATATTTGGGAGTTTACCTAATGAAGGACATGAAAGATCTCTGTAAAGGGAACTATGAAATTCTAAGAAAAGAAATAGCTGAAGATGTTAACAAATGGAAAATATACCATGCTCATGGCAGGGAAGAATCAGCATTGTTAAAGTGTTCATACTACCCAAAACAATATACAACTTTAATGCAATCCCTATTAAAGCTCCACTGTCATACTTTAAAGATCTTGAAAAAATAATATTTCCTTTTATATGGAATCAGAAAAAACCTTGAAAAGTCAAGACATTACTCAGAAATAAAAACAAAGCAGGAGGAATCACACTAGCACACCTCAGACTATACTATAAATCGATAGTGATCAAAACAGCATGGTACTGGCACAAAAACAGAGGTAGATGTATGGAACAGAATAGAGAACCAAGAAATGAACCCAGCTACTTACCATTATTTAATCTTTGACAAGCCAATTAAAAACACTCAGTGTGGAAAAGATTTCCTATTTAACAAATGGTGCTGGGTGAACTGGCTGGCGACCTGTAGAAGACTGAAATTGGATCTGTGCCTTTCACCATGAACTAAGATAGACTCTCATTGGAAGAAATATTTAAACTTAAGACATGAAACTATAAAAATAGCAGAAGAAAGTGCAGGGAAAACACTTGAAGAAATCAGCCTGGGTGAATATTTTATGAGGGGGACTCCCTAGGCAATTGAAGCAAATCCAGCAGTCTTACTTGCTTTGAGCTAAATGGACAATGTACAGAGTGTTTGAGATGTTGGACAGCATAGGAGAAACTTTTTTTTTTTTTTGAGACAGAGTCTCACTTTGTCACCCTTGGTAGAGTGCCATGGTGTCAAAGCTCATAGCAACCTCTAAGTCTTGGGCTTAAGCAATTCTCTTGCCTCAGCCTCCCAAGTAGCTGGGACTACAGGTGCCCGCCACAATGCCCAGGTATTTTTTTTGTTGCAGTTGTCATTGCTGTTTAGCACTCCCAGGCTGGGTTCAAACCCACCTGCCTCAGTGTACGTGGCTGGCACCCTAGCTACTGAAGTGTGGGTGCTGCCAGAAGAAACTTATTTTTAAATAGTATAGCAGTCATATTTTCCAATTCTGTACTCAATATTTTTCTTTAATATCCAGACATCTTTTCAGGTGAAGAACTTCCTATTTTAAGGCAATGAATCTAATTGTTTATCTAAAAAACTTCAATAAGTACTTGTTTTCTGTTTCTAGACATTTTTGAACCTTTTTCCATGTACTGAAATTTAGAAGAATTTTTCAGAAAAAGGTTTGGAGATTGAAGAAAAAGAATGTTGGTTATATTATTTAAAAGTAGGTTTGTCCTATGTTCCCAGACTTTTTGGTCATCCTCTATATAAGGTTGTTGAGATACTGGTATTTTTTTTTTCTGTAGAAAGAGCAGAGATATGTGAATCCTAAAGAGATCAGCTAGGAACACAGCTAGAGAGCTCCAAATTCTTGGTCATCTATTCACTCTTAGAATTCAAGTGTGTAGCTGGAAATTGAGAGGATTGTGACCTGAGATTTTTGAGTTATAGTTGGAGATAAAAGTTTCCGGAATGAGAAATAAGTCTTATTAGCAGTGCCAAATGTCTGAGCCTTAATCCCCCAAATTCTTTTCTCCTGTGAAGCTGTGTCATAACATGAGAAAATACAAGCTAGCAATAAACACCGAATGCACAAAAAGGTGCTACTAATGAGGCGGGGATGGCGCTGGTGCCATCTCAGGGTCCGAGCCCCACTTCATAGATGTTTTCTCTGTGTGAGTACTACACTAAAGGCACTTTGGGGTCTTGAAGCAGTGAAAGCAGTGATTGCTAGCCCCAGCAGTTCAAAGAATCATCTGGAGGGTTTTTTGGAAAATACAGATTCCCAAATTATACTTCCAGAGATGCTAATTCAGGAGGTCTGGAGTAGGGCCCAGAATCGATATTTTTAACAAAGGCTCCCTGTGAGTCAGTTGATCAGTTAGGTTGGGGACTTACTTCTGAGAGACCCATAACAAGAGCTGAGTTGTCTTGGGCAGTTTCTCTATGACTCACTTCTATAAAGCAGTGGTTGAATATTCGTTAAGAATCACCCACACAGCTCATTAAAAATGCAGATTTCATGCCTAGTAGAAAGTGGCTAAAATGACAAAGACAGGAAATAAGCAAATATTGGTGAAGATGTGGAGCAGCTGGAACGCTCATGATGTTGCTGATGGGAGTATAAAACTATACAACCTTTTGAAAAGTCGTTTGGCATTTTCTTCTAAAGTTAAACATATGCCTACCTTGTGATTAAGCAATTCCACTCCTAGGTATTTACCCCAAAGAAGTGAAAGTATAGATTCACACAAAGACTTATGCAGTAATATTCATAATAGCTGAAAACTACAAGCACTTTCCAGTGGAAGGTGCCCCCATAATCCACAGCCTTGTATAATCCACCCTAAAGTGCGAGTGAACTTGTGGCTTCCTTCTAACCAATATGGCAAAGGTGATGGATGTCACTGGCATGATAATGTTATGTTATCTATTAATAAGACCCCATTTTAGCAGACTAAGGAGAAAGACTTTCCTGCTGGCCTTGAAGAAGAAAAACATCCATGTAGTGAACTGGCTGTGGAGGGGGCCACCTGGCAGGGAACCACAAAGAGCATCCTTCAGCTGATAGCCAGTAGGAAGCCAAGATTCACAGTCCTATAACTGCGAGGATCTGATGCCAACAAACACCTGAGTTGGGAGAAGAGTCCAATCCCCAGCCAGTAACACAGCCCACTGACACGAGGGTGAGACCTTGGTAGAACACCCAACTAGGCCATATCTGGACTCTTGACCTAGAGAAATTGTGAGTTAATTATAATACAGGTTGAGTATCCCCAACCTGAAAATCTGAAATTTTCTGAGTGCTGACATGACACTCAAAGGAAATACTCACTGGATCATTTTGAATTTCAAATTCAAGTTGCTCAACCAATAAGTATGACACATATGTTCAAAAATCCAAAAAAAATCAAAATCTTTATTTATTTATTTATTTATTTTTATTTTTTTTAGAGACAGAGTCTCACTTTATCACCCTTGGTAGAGTGCCATAACATCACAGCTCACAGCAACCTCCAACTCCTGGGTTTAGGCAATTCTTTTGCCTCAGCCTCCCCAGTAGCTGGGACTACAGGCACCTGCCACAACGCCTGGCTATTTTTTCTTTTGTTGTTGTTGCAGTTTGGCTGGGGCTGGGTTTGAACCTATCACCATCGGTATATGGGGCCAGCGCCCTGCTCACTGAGCCACAGGCGCCGCCCCCCCCTTTTTTTTTGAAACAGAGTTTCACTATGTCACCCTCGGTAGAATGCTGTGGCATCACAGCTCACAGCAACCTCAAACTCTTGGGCTTAAGCGATTCTCTTGCCTCAGCCTCCTGAGTAGCTGGGACTACGGGCGCCCGCCACAATGCCCGGTTATTTTGGTTGCAGTTGTCTTTGTTGTTTAGCAGGCCCAGCCCAGGTTCCAATTCTCCAGCTTCAGTGTATGTGGCCAGTGTCCTGCTCACTGAACTATAGGCGCTGAGCCAAAATTCAAAATCTTAAACACTTCTGGTCCCAAGCATTTCAGATAAGGGATACGCCCTGTGTAAATGTGTGTTGTTTTAAGATCCTAAGTTTGTGGTAATTTGTTATTCAACATAATAAACTAGTACAGAACCAAAATGTGCACCAGCAGGTAAGTGTATAAACAATTGTAGCATGTTCCTACAGTGGAATATTACTTAACAATAAAAAGGAAATAATTGTTGATAACCTGTAACAACACGAATGAATCTCAAAATCATTATGTTGAATGAAAGAAGCCTGATTCATAAGAATATATGTAAGTGATAGGTATTAGAACAGGGATTGTTTCAGGCAAGTTGGGTGATTGGCTAGAAAGGGGCCTAGGGAAACTTTCTGGGGTGAGACAAGTCTTGGTTGGGGTGGTGATTACATGGGGTGTATACATTTGTTGAATCTAATTGAATGGTGCACTTAAAATCTGTGCATTTAATTGTATGTAAATTCCAACTCCATTTTATGAAAACACAGGTAGTCCTCTCCCAGATTCTGATTCGGTGGGTCTAGGGCAGTGGAGGGTCTAGGAGTCTTTACTTTAAACAAGCATCTCCAGATGATTCGAATGCAGAAGTCTTTTGCCCACACTTTGCAAAACACCCCAGAGCAGCAGGTCATTTAAGCAGGAAGGACAGAGGAATCAGAAACATATGGTTTCTCCTGACTCAATCTAGCTTTCTCCCAAGGAACTTGTATTCTAATTAGAACAACAATGCCTTCATTCATTATTCGGTCAGTCAGCAGGCAATTTCATTCAGTATAACTAATTGAATATTTTCTGAGTACTTGCTATTCATCTTATTTAAAGAAGTTATAAGACATAGCCATTCTTTCAAAAGTGCTAAAAGCTTAATTGAGGAAATACGTTCATACATGGATGACACTGGAAACCCTTCAATGGCAATACAAAGCCAACAGGTTAACCACTCATTACTTAGTTACTGAATCTAGTTTTTCTTGATTACTTTCCAAAGTACTCCCAATAGCCCCTATTTCTTTATATCTACATATCTTTAAAGTCACTTTTTAATGGAATACTTCATACTCTCAACATCATCCAATGTTGTTCCCACTGTTAATTTTCCTTTAATCTTAGGGACTTTTTTTCTCATTTTGCCCATTTTTGTTTAAGTTAGCCATGAATCACACTGCTGGAAGCTTTCAGGAGCTCTCAGTTGAGGATCATGGTGATAATCAGCCCCACCTGCCTTCCCTGACATTTTGGCGCAGCCCTTGGTACTCCCCCGGTTCCAAGAGCCAATGAAGAAACCTATTCTAATGAGTAGCTCAGCTGGACAGATGGAATACAACATTCTAATCCCCACATGCTGCTGCTTTCCATCGAGCTTATTTCAGTCAGGGAAATTCCTGTTACCTCCCTAAGCACTGAATTTTAATCCTAATTAAGTATCAACAACCTATACACATAATGCTCACACAGATTCATACTTTGCAATCTTCCTGACAATTTTCCACTTCATTTCCCTGAATTCCAGGTCATTCTAAATGATGCTTTTCTATTATGGACAATAGAATGGTTGATGGTCCAAAAAATGGTGTTTCTCTTTGGTGATAAAGATGGAAAATTTCTTCTTTATAACATGAGATCAAGATACTTCAGATCAGCAAAGGCTTTTCAAAAACTTATTTTGTTGCTGAGGAAATTCTTACTCATCTAGAATATAAATCCAAGGACCCTGATACAACAAAATACCTTTAAAGAAAAGTAGCCAGGATGAAAATGCATAGGGAATCTTTATTCCAAAGAAGGGAAGGCTCAGATGGGTTTCAATATATAGCACTGGCTGTCTACGTGGCTACATGAAATAAAATTAGGTCTGATGGTGGAAGGAACAGAGTGACAGATCTTAGTGCAATAAATAAGGAAACATTTCCTTAGTGAGGCTATTTAAAGATAGAAAAACTTCTTGGGAGGGTATCTTGTTTTTCTGTGGCTCCCATAACAAATCACCACAAATTTAGCAGCTTAACACAAAAGTAATTTATAAGTTCATAGTTCTGAAGTCAGAATTCCAGGTGGTTCACTGTGTCTTCTGCTTCAGCTCTTCCCAGGCTGAAATCGAGGTGTGGCAGGGCTGTGTCCCGTTCTGGAGGTTCTGAAGATACTGAGGTGTGGCAGGGCTGTGTCCTGTTCTGAAGGTTCTGAAGATATGAGGTGTGGCAGGGCTGCGTTCCATTCTGGAGGCTGTGAGGAGAAGTCTGCTTTCCTGCTCTTGGAGGCTGTTGGCCCAATTCAGTTTCCTGTGGTTGTGGACCAAGGTCTGAGCTTTTCTCCAGAGCGGTGATTTTTAATTGGTGTGCCAGGAGAGGATCTTAGGTGTGCCTCAACAATTTTTAAAGATCATTAATTAAATTATTTTTGAAAGAAGTTCAAAGCACAGTAAGTATATTCTTTTGATCACTATCTTTTTTTTTTTTATCAATATAATTTAAGTGTGCTGTGGAAGTTTACATAACTACAGGTTCAAGTATGCCATGAGATAAAAAATGTCCAAAAACTTTGTCCTAAAGGCTCCTGTATTCCTTCTCATGCCTTCCATGTAACTTCTCCTTTCTGCAATGGCAGGTTGAGTCCTTCCCAGGCTCCAAGTATCCCTGATTTGCCCCTCTGTCTCATCTGTCTGACGGACTCTTCCGCCTTCTGCTGTTGCTTTTAAGGGCTCCTATGATTACATTAGGCCCACTCAGCTAAACCAAGATAATCTCCTTATTTTAAATTCAGCTAGTCACCCTCATTATACCTGCAAAGTCCTTTCAAAGCAGTGCCTAGGTTAGTGTTTGACTTAATAACCAGGGGATGGAAATCTTGAAGGACATCTTTAGAATTTGCCTTCCTTATTCTCAAAGATAAAAACAATGCTGAGAAGAGATCAAAAGTAGCAAAGAGAGGTCAGCCCTGCAGCTGCTCCAGCTGTGTAGGGAAGTACAGGGCAGCTTTCAGTTGTCACAGGATTGATGGTGCTACTGGTATTTTGGTGGGAGGGGCAGAGGAATATTAAGCATCCAGCAGTGTTTGGGACAGTTCTGCATGAAGAATAACTTGCCTTGCCTAAATTACTAATACAACCCCCACTGAGAAACGCTAGGCTAGACATGTGGATCAGCACATGTCTCTGAGTACATGCCCCAAACCACCAGCATCAAACATGGATGGCACAACCTGACCAGAAGCCCAGATGCCCATGTGCCTTCTTCATGTCATCCTCCTCTGATAAGATATAGAAAGGGGAATGCAACGTACCTATCAGGGTAACTAAGCTAAGCAGATTCCCCTGGCTGGATCTGGCTTTTTCAGAAAGGGGAAAAGGCACAAATTAGTGACATAGGCATGCAGCAAGTGGGACCCACATGGTGGACCACAAACATGGTGGTTCTGGATATGAAGACTGACAGCTGTAGGGTCTGGGAACTGCTTTGTCTTTCATCTCTCAGGCTGGGATTTCCCCCAAAGTTAGGAGGCTCCCATGTCTGCTTCCAAAGGGATTTTGGAAGATATGGTTTGTCACAGGGTGCTATGTGGAGGAAAGTCCTTGTAGGCAGAGCCTGCCATGATGGTGGCAACTGCAGTGACAATAGTGAAAATGTATCATTCTAGCAAGAATATTCCAGCATATTCCATTGAGAAAAATGTGCAGAGAAAATTACCAGTGCAAATAAAAAGAGTGGCAGTGAAACACACCAGAAACCCTGGGGAGAAAAGGACAGAAAATGGAAGTAGGAGGAAGACCAAGAAAGAGAGGACCCCTGTTATTTGTCCAAGAACTTGATACTGACCAAAAGGCATTGCAAAGAGAAGATTGCAGACTCCAGATTGCTTCTGACTCCTGGTCAGCATGAATAAGACTGGGTCCTTTTAGAAGTTAGACTGAGCCAGCTAATGCAGGGGTAATGGCAGGGTGACATTATGTAAGATAAGGGGGCTAATTTGCATGTGTGCATCATGGAACTGTTCTTATTTCTTTTCAGTAATTCCATGTATTTCTTTTCTGGTGCTTCTTCATTTTCTTGACATCTAAACATTGGAGAGCATCTTATTTTCATATTTTGTACACTCACTACCCTGTCGGATTTATGCTAATTTAAATTTTGTGACTTACATACCAAAACCTTTCAAATTGATATATCTAGTCCAGAACTTTTCTCTGATCTCAAGTTTTGTGTATTCAGCTGTGTACTTGAAATTTCTACTTGCAGTCCAATGCCTTTTCAGATTTAATGTACCTAAACCATTACTTGATCTTCTCTGCTAACCTGTTTCTAATCTTTCTCTTCATCTCAGTAAATGAAACTTCATCCATTCATGGTTAGATGACTTAGATGACAGCGTCCTAGATTTTGAATCAATGATGTAAAGGCATAAAACACCTTTATATCTAAAACAATCCAATAAGAAAACAAACAAAAAAAAAAAAAAAAAAGGAGGAAAAGATATGAACAGAAAATATATAGGATTAAAAAAAGGCAAATCAGTGCTGGAGCAACTGGAGATTGACATGTAAAAGAACGATTTTTTCCCAATACAAAAGTTATTTCAAAATAGATCTAAGATTTAAGTGTATGAGCTAAAACTATGAAACTCCTAAAAAATACCATAAAGCTCCATCTTCATGACCTTGGATAGGCAAATCATTGTCAGCTATAACACTAAAAGTACAGCAACCAAGAGTTAGGATAACTGGACTTTACCCAGATTAAAAACTTTGGTATGTCAAAGAACACTATTAATAAAGGGAAGAGACAATCCACAGAACGGGAGAAAAGATTTGCAAATCATGTATCTGATAAGAATCTAGTGTCCAGAATATATAAATAGTGATTACAACTCACCAATAAAAAGACAATCCAATTTTAAAATGGGCAAAGTATTTGAATAGAGATTTCTTCAAAGAAGATACACAAATGGCCACTACATAAGCCAATGAAAAGCTGCTTAACCTCATACGTTGTTAGGGAAATGCAAGTCAAACCACAGTAAGATACCACTTCACATAATTTTATAATTTAACAATAATAATGAAAAGGAAAATAACCAGTATTGTGAGAATGTACAGAATTGGAACTGTTGATGGGACTGCAAATGGCTCAGCTACTATAGAAATCAGTAGATAGTTCCTCAAAAACATTAAACATGGAATTACCATATGGCCCAGCAATTCCATTCCCAGGTATTTTACTCCAGAGAATTGAAAAAATATATTCATGTAAAAACTTGTACACAAATGTTTATAGCAACATTATACAAAATAGGTAAAAAGTAGAAATAACCCAAATGTTCATCAACTGATGAATAGATAAGCAAAATATGGCATAGTCACAAAAGGGAATATTATTCAACCATAAAAACGAATGAAGTATTGATACGCACTACAACATGGGGGAACCTTAAAAATGTTATGCTAAGTGGAAGAAGTCAGTCACAAAAGGCCACATATTATTTAATTCCAATTATAGAATGTGTTCAGAATAAGCACAAACATGGAAACAGGGTGGGAGCTAATGAGTATGGGGTTCCTTTTGAAATGATGAAAATATTATAGAATTAGGTAGTGGAGACAGTGGTTTTACCAGGTGGATATGCTAAGACCACTGAATCTACTCGTTAAAATGGCAGTATGTGAATTATAATAAATCTTATTTCACTAAAAAAAATGGAAAAAAGGGAAGTGGCCAGTACATATGGGAGCAGATCATCAAACTCACTAGCAATCTTTAACATACAGATTAAATAAAGATTCATTTATTCATCATTAGATTAGCAAAGATTTAAAAATTTGTAAGGCAACATTTCAAAGTTATACAGAAACTCGTACCCTGCGAGGTGAAGAGTGACCTGTCTAACACGAAGGAGCAACTAACTGCACTTTCACGAATTTATTCTATGCACATCTGTTGGCTGTAGTATTGTTATCAAGAGAAGAAACTGTAAACTATTTAATTGTACAGTCTCTGACTTACAATGGTTCAATTTATGATTTTCAACTTTACAATGACGTAAAAATGATATTTATTCAGTAGAAACAGTACTTTGAGTATAACCATTCTGTTTTTCACTTTGAGTACAATAGTCAATAAATTACATGAGATAGCCAACACTTGATGACAAAATAGGCTTTTTGCTATATGATTTGGCCAAACTGTAGGCTAATGCAAATATTCTGAGCATGTTTAAGATAGGTTAGGTGTGCCAGGCACGGTGGCTCACATCTGTAATCCTAGCACTCTGGGCTGAGGCAGAAGAATCCCTTGAGGTCAGGAATTTCAAGACCAGTTTGTGCAAGGGTGAGACCCCATCTCTTCTAAAAATAGAAACATTATCCAGGTGTTGTGGTGGGCACCTGTAGTCTCATCCCACCTATTTGGGAGGCTGAGTTTCATTTCAGTGTCTATTTGCTTGAGCCCAGGTGTTTGTGGTTGGAGTGAGCTAAGATGATTCCAGGGTACTCCAGCCAGGTGACAGAGCCAGAGTCTGTCTCAGAAAAAAAACATAGGTTAAGTGTTTAAATGCAGTTTTGACTTATAATATTTTCAACTTATGGTGGGTTTATCAAGACCTAACCCTGTTGTAAGTCAAGGAGGATCCATAGAGCCATACAACAGAATGTTAAGCTACTGTGAAGACAATAAGATGAGTTTATACAGAAAGATGCCCACAATATATTGCATTGTTAAAAAACGTTGTCACAATTATATAGGTATTAGATTTGTAGAAAATAGCTATAACCTTTTTAAAATGCTATACTACATATATACTTACATATAAATACATGTATACATATACTCTTTATAAAATAGTTCCTATTTTGTTCAAAATATATGTATGCATGCATATTAATTTGTAAAAAGTGAAAACTAGGAAAATATACACTGAAATGCTAATAATAGGAGAGGATAAAATTTGGGGGAAATCTTTCTTACTATTTAAAATTCTTTTTTTTTTTTTTTTTTAAGAGAGAGAGTTTCACTTTGTCACCCTCAGTAGAGTGCTTTGGCGTTACAGCTCACAGCAACCTCCAGCTCTAGGGTTTAGGTGATTCTCTTGCCTCAGCCTCCCGAGTAGCTGGGACTACAGGCGCTTGCCACAACACCTGGCTATATTTTTTGTTGCAGTTTGGCTGGGGCTGGGTTCGAACCTGAGCCACAGGGACCACCGACACTTAAAATTCTTATTAAAACTTCCAGTTTTAAAAATAGATGTATTTGGATCTCCTATAATCAGAAAAATTAATCATTATTAATAAAAATGAAAGTTTAAACCATAATACACACTATAGCTTAATTAAAGGTACTTTAAAGTGAATATACTGGAGAAGAAAAGAAAAATTCTTGGGATTCCAGGCTTCACCTAGATGGTGAATCTCTTTTTTTTTCTTGAGAATTGCTTTTTAAGTGTTTATCATGAGTTAAGTAAAAAAAACATTTCCTTCATGTAATTACAAACAGTTTATGTCTTTTTGCACCTAAAGAGAAAAGAGTTGGGACTTTGCAAATAAGAGGCTTCTTCTGGTGGCCCACAATCATGTCACACAGAGGACAGCTGTGCTCATGAGGAAGGATTGATTGCTAATACCACCATGGTGATCAATAATCTCACAGTTAACAGAGAACTTGTGCACATATCATCTCACTGAACATGGGGGCCTAATGCTGTTCTCCTCTCCCTAAGAGCAGGTTCCTCTCTGAGTAAGCACAGTGTCCCCAGGATCTAGCTCAGGCAACTTCCACAATAGGTGTTTTCTGAAGCAAACTGAAGTTGGGGAGAGGGGAAAGGAGATCTCCATCCTCCTCATGCACTTGGGGGAGAAGGCCGAGAATACTGAAATAGGAGATAAGCAGGAAGTCTTTCAATAGAATTTCAAGCTGCTCCTTCCCCACCTCCTTTATCCCACCTTTAAAATCTTGATAGGAAGGCAAGCTGGAGAGGCCAGAGGAGAGTGGCAAGAGGGAAGCCAACAAAGGGAATTGACAAAGGCAAGTTTCACATAGTCCATGTACAAAGGCCAGTCACAACCTCTGAACCGCAAGGTGAAGGGTATGACGCTGTCCTCTACTAGCAAAAAGTCCTAGGTAGTCAATCTTTTGTCCTGCAATCAATCACTGTGAACCTTTTTTTTTTTTTTTAAGCCAACCATGGTTTGTTCTATCTTAGTATTTAGTTGAGTTACACCAGGAGGTTACTATTGGAAATTGTCACTTTTTTCAAATACCTCAGCTGGTGACAAACATTCCTATAATGCAAATGGTGCAAAGTCTCTTGGAAACTGCCAAACTTTAGATTTCAGGCTGGGGCTTGCAGTTGCTTTAAATTCTTTCTTTGCTCTGAATTCTGCTCAGTTTAAATGAAATTCATGCATCACACATCAAGAAAGACAGGAAGCCATCTGAAATTTCCTGAAACACCTGGTGCCAGGCAGGTTGAGGCAGACAATCCTGTCATGCTGCCCTTGACAGGTTTGTGATAGCATCTTTTTTGGTCTTTATGTTATTTACTGACAAATTCCAAGTAATATCAATGCTGATGAATACAAAATAGCTGTTGTGACTACCATACCACCACCCTCCAAAACACAGACTTAGAGTGATCTGTACCAGAGTGTTTTACCTGGAGGTGGCATGACCCCATTGGGGGTTGAAAAAACAATTCAGACGATCATGACAGCATTTAAAAATAAAATCAAACAGGATAAAATGAGAAAATCAGAGTTTATAGTTTATAGAAAATATAAGAAGTGTTTTTTGAAATTAAGCTTGAATTATATACATGTATCTATATTTCTGTGTGCTCTAGTTTTAAGATAAAATTAAAGACCTTGCTCATAGCCATGGTCAAAAGAGTCTACAAGCCACTGATCCAGAGCCAGGGCTGGTAAACTACAGTCTGCAGGCCAAATCTAGCTTTCTGCCTGTTGTCTATATAGCCTGCAAACTAAGAATGGCTTTTATGTTTCTAAATGTTTGGAAAAATTCAAAAGAAGCCTATTACATGATGTGTGAAAACTATGTGAAATTCAAATTTCAGTGTCCATAAAGTGTTACTGGAATGCAGCCACACCCATTTGTTTATATATCATCTGTGGCTGCTTTTTGGCAGAGTTGAATAGTGGCAACAGACACTTTACGGCCCACAAAGCCTAAAATATTTATTGACTAACTTTTTAGACAAAGTTTACTGGTCCTTGATCTAGAGGACTCATTTTTATGATGTACTTTTCTTGAGTCTGATATCGGTTCAATGTGGTTTGTAGAAAAAATAGAGAAACAGTCTGACAAAGGATTGAATTGCTGTGGTATGCTGGGGGTGTCATGGACACTGCCACCGCTCCCCACACCCTTGGGATCCCTGTCCTGTTTTGTGTGCCCCTCCCTGGTTCTCTGTGCCTTCTGCAGCCTGCACCTGCAGTGTTCTGTAGATGGTGCCCTTGGGCTCTGGGAACAGCTTTGCCTGCTTGTGTGGCAGCCCCAGGTACCCAGGAATTTAAGTTACTTACTGCAGGCAGGTTGTTGGCCAAGATGCCTGGGACTGAAAGGCTAATTCTCTTCCCTGAGGTCATGAGGACAGAACTCTGTAGTGTAACTTCCATTCCAGAGGTCCCCCTGTGGGTGTTCTCCTCCTCTGGACTTTACCTGAATTATACCCTTGCTGATTTCTCTCGCTTTCCTGTCCTGCCTGCCCCATTCCCTGTGGGGTTTCCTGAAGCACTTTCTGAATACTTGGGTAGCACATGAATCCTAGTGTCAAAGTTGTCTCCTGGGGAACCCAGCCTAAGAGGGAGGGAGCAACAGGGAGGTTCATAAAAGGCAACTCTTTCTGACAAAACTCTGGCTGTGTGGGCGCCACCTACCATGGCTTGCTGAATATGGACTCTTTGCATGTTGTTTTTCAGAAAGGGGAAAGGTTTCTTATCTTATTTAAGCTGTATTTATGATGCAATGTGATTTCAAAGAGCCCTGGGGTGAGGGGAGAGAATTGGATTCCAATTCCTGATACACTAGGCAAGTAATAATCCCTATGAAACTCATTTCTCCCCCATAGTATACCAGGAGGTTACTATTTGAAATTGTCACACTTTTCAAATACCTCAGCTGGTGAAAAAATATGGCTATAATGCAAATGGTCCAAAGTCTCTTCAAAACTGCCAAACTTGAGGTTTCAGGCTGGGGCTTACTTTAAATTCTTTCTTTGCTCTGAATTCTGCTCAGTTCAAATGAAATTCATGCATCACGCATCAAGAAAGACAGGAAGCCATCTGAAATTTCCTGAAACACTAGACTAGCTAGTTTTTAAGGTTTCCTCTACTTTTCAGAGTTTCTTTGTGAAATGAGGGTTTTAAACCCTTTTTTAGAGGCTGACTAATCCTGATCAGGCCATCTAGCCTGTGAACCTGGCTAAGCTTTGAAATCTGGGCATATCGCCCACTCAGCAGAGGCACTGGACTTGTCATGGTGGGCGGGCACCTTTGGTGCAGCAGAGCCTCTCCAGGGGATCCAGTATGCCCCAACATTGGCAGCCAATTGGCAGCACTAGAAGGCTTTGCTTTTCAATATGGAGCCCATGTAAGCTTTTAGGCTCCCACCACCTAGTGCCAACCAGGTCTCTGCTTACTGGGCTGTCTGCTTGGCTTCTCACTTTTGGCCTATTATTCGTTTCTGGTGTGGTGATGCTCTGCAGCTGGCTGCTTTTGCACAGTCCTGTCAAGGTATCAAAGCACCTGCCTGTGAGATAAGAGCAGCTCCAGGGGCTCAGCAGAGCATTGAGGTAGACAGACAAATGGAGGGAAACCCCTGCAAAGGAAATGGGAGAGGTGGGCTCGGGTGGTGACAAGGTAGATGAATGGAAGATGGCACTTATTTTGTTTTTATCGTGCTTGTTGTAAAAGGTTTCCTTTTAAATGAACACATAAGGGTATGAAATATTTTTTTCAACCTAATCTAAGGATTCCTAGGAATGCTGGATATATTATCTGAGGCCTGCAAGTTCTTAACACAAAATTATTTAAATGTATATGTTCATTTGGATAGCCATCTGAACAACTGAATATAAAAAAGTCTACCTTTCAACTTAAGGCTAGACATCAATTTTATCAACTTGTTTTCATTTCTGTTTAAAATTTTCAGGCGTCAAGAGATGACTTCAAGTGATAGTATTTTATCTTTTAACTTTTTCCGACAATGAAATTAGCTTTATTGTTCACTTAAGTTTTATAAACAGTTGTGATCATTTACAAAGGCTCATATAATTAATACGACACGAAAAGACAAGGAAAAAGTAAAAATCACTCAAAATCTTACCACTGATGCCATGAACTCTTTGACCACGTTCTCTGGTTTTTAATCATTTTGTGAGTTAGAAAATAGGTCTTGACTGCCATAAGGCTGGCGGGTCCCAATGTCAAAACAACTGTCACCCTTTTATTGAATTCTTTTCTAGTTATCAGGACAGAACTTCCCTCTGGCTGTGATAATTTACAATGGAGTGACATTTTGAAATGCAAAGACTTAAGTTTTTAAAATTATTTAATAAACTGAGAATTCAAATTGACATCCTGAAAATTAATGTAACCAAATGAGTAATACACTCCTTTAATTAATGAGGGGTAATGAGAAAAGACCAGAAGCAGATTTAATACGAAGGTGATATATTTGGGCCATCCGAAAGCCATAGGACATCATGTTGAGGGTTGTTGGAATATTTCGATTACCGACAAGATAGAAACAATGGTAAGAAAACCTGAATTATGGCTGTCTTCTAAATGATATAAATGACCCATTTCCAGTTATTACCCTTTTCTTTCCAAACTTTATCTGTGAACTCTGTGTTGAACTGCATTTTTTTCAACATCTACAAAAAATAGAACTGGTTCACATATTATTTCCTGTTCCCCAAAATATTTACTGCTTAAAAAAAAAAAACCCATCACAATATTAACTTTTAAGAGACCAAAACAAATTTAGAGTTGTCAAGTGTCATATCATTAATAGTGGTCTATAGTTTTGGTTAAATATTATCTGATTATCTTGAATTTTCAACATTGACTTGACATTTCCACATTTCCTAGCATAATAACAACACAAAGAGTATTAGCAAAGTCACATACAAAACGATTTAATACAGACTTGAACCTGGGCTCTCATCATTCTAAATTATAACTTCATCAGAGATTTAATTTTACCACAGTATCATTGTCAATTTGAGTTTTTAATACATAAATTGGGGGGCACTTAATTATATAAGTTGTCTTTGGATTTATATTTCTATAAAGTTAATGGCACAAAGAATATACTGACTTCTAATACTCATACCTACTTAAATAAAATTTAGGATTAAAAATAAGTCAATAGTGAATATCCAAAGAACTATTTCCCTTTATAGGATCTATACATTACTTGAATTTAAGAAACCCTAGGGTAAGACTACAAAATGTTTCTTGTTTTTGTGTAGGCTTTTAGACTACAAATATGTGTATAATATATACATATATATCTTTATGTAAATAGGACTATCCCATTCATACTGTTCTGTAAGTTTCATTTTTACTTAATGTCACAAACCCTATTATAATAGGTGTGGAGTCATGTGCTTAGTTGGCCAGTCTCCAATGCTAAATGTTTTGTTGTTTCTAGAGTTTGTAGTCTCATAGGAATAGTGCAACGAACATCATTGTTCATTTTGTAAAATGTGGAGGGCAATTTCATACAAGAGAAATATCTGAGTCAAAGAGAATGCATGTTTAAATTTTTGAAAGATACTGTCTGATCGCTTTCTAAAAAGGCTTTCTATCCCACCCAGGGCAAGAAGTTTGCCATATTCTCCCTAAGACAGAGTATCAAAGAACATTTAAATTTTTTGGAAATCTGATGGTTGAGAAGTAAGAATTATGTGTAAAATGAGAAAATGGTATTCTAGATTTCAAGTAAATATAGATGCTGCTGTGATCATTGAAATAGAAAATCAGTTGGAAGTATTATTGAATTCATTTGATCTATCATTGAGTATTTTCTCAAACCACAGCTACTTAAACTACAATCATGCAGAAGTTTAAGATTTTGTGTCTTTCAAAAAAGGTGTGCTCATATTTAAAAATTATTTGGAAGCCTGCAATTACTTGAGAGCTCTTTTCTGCATGAGAATGCTACCACATATTACAACTGCCTGACCACAGCTGTTCCCTCTGTGCTGACACAGATACTGTCTGCAATTCAAGGAAAGATCAGGTCCCTCTCTGACAGGAGATTTTCTAAAATAAGGAGTAAAAGTATTAAAGGTTGTTTCAAAAGTTTTATCCGTTTTAATGTCATGTGTTCTTGTAGCTCCATATCTCAATAAATATTTATTCTACTGTGTCGTGGTATATACTGATCGATGGAGAATTTTGTACTCTATACATTGATGCTGTTCGTTTTTTTCTATTTTTAATTTTTTTTTATTCTTTTCAGCCTATTACTATATGATGTCATTAAGCGATTTTCGGCCAATTTTTCTCTACGAATTCAAATTGAACCAAAGCGCTGCCAAAACAGCCCAAAAAATTAACCAGGCATTTGACAATGATAGTGTTAATGAACGCACTGTTCGACGTTGGTTTGCGAAATTTCGTTCCAGAAATTTTAGCCTTGAAGATGAGCCCCAAAGTGGTCGATCTAGAGTAATCCAGGACGAGGATTTGAGGACCCTGGTGGAGACTGACCCATCACAAACGGTGTGTGGGATGGCGGAAGAACTGGGTGTCAGCTCCCATTCAGTTTTTGATGGTTTAAAACGTATTGGAAAGGTCAAAAAGCTCGAAAAGTGGGTGTCCCACGATTTAAACGATCGGCAGAAATTGTCACATTTCGAGGTTTGTTCTTCATTGCTTTTGTGCAACCAAAACGATCCTTTTTTGGATCGGATCGTCACATGTGATGAAAAGTGGATTCTCTACGACAATAGGAAACATTCAGGACAGTGGTTGGACACCGATGAGCCACCCAGGCACTTCCCAAAGGCGAAACCCCACCAAAAAAAGATCATGGTTACTGTATGGTGGTCAGCGGCTGGT